>WNWK01038977.1:0-17672 GCA_009830355.1 Cherax destructor
GCTCAGGTTAGTGTGTGTAGGAGGGAAGGGGACTATTTCCCAGTAAAAGTGGAGCCTGAACAAGGATGTGTGATGTCACCGTGGTTGTTCAATATATTTATAGATGGGGTTGTAAGAGAGTGAATGCGGGGGTCTTGGCAAGAGGTGTTGGGCTAAAAGATAAGAAGCAAATACAAAGTGGGAGTTGTCACAGTTGCTTTTTGCTGATGACACTGTGCTTTGGGAGATTCTGAAGAGAAGCTGCAGAGGTTGGTGGATGAATTTGGTAGGGTGTGTAAAAGAAGAAAATTGAAAGTGAATATAGGAAAGAGTAAGGTGATGAGGATAACAAAAAGAATAGGTGGAAAGATTGGATATCAGATTGGAGGGAGAGAGTATGGAGGAGGTGAATGTATTCAGATATTTGGGAGTGGACATGTCGGCGGATGGGTCTATGAAGGATGAGGTGAATCATAGAATTGATGAGGGGAAAGGGTAGTGGAGCACTCGGAGTCTGTGGAGACAAAGAACCTTGTCCATGGAAGTAAAAGGGAATGTGGAGTATAGTTATACCAACGCTCTTATATGGGTGTGAAAGCATGGGTGATGAATGTTGCAACGAGGAAGGCTGGAGGCAGTGGAGATGTCATGTCTGAGGTCAATGTGTGGTGTGAATATAATGCAGAGAATTGGAGTTTGGAAATTAGGGGAGGTGCGGGATTACCAAACGTTGTCCAGAGAGCTGAGGAGGGGTTGTTGAGGTGGTTTGGACATGTAGAGAGAATGGAACGAGACAGAGTGACTTGAGTGTATAAATCTGTAGTGGAGGAAGGCGGGGTAGGGGTCGGCCTAGGAAAGGTTGGAGGGAGGGTAAAGGAAGTTTTGTGTGCGAGGGGCTTGGATTTCCAGCAAGCATGTGGAGCGTATTTGATAGGAGTGAATGGAGGCATATGGTTTTTAATACTTGGACGTGCTGTTGGAGTGTGAGCAAAGTAACATTTATGAAGGGATTCAGGGAACCGGCAGGCCGGACTTGAGTTCTGGAGATGGGAAGTACAGTGCCGGCACTCTGAAGGAGGGGTGTAAATGTTGCAGTTTTATAACTGTAGTGTAAAGCACCCTTCTGGCAAGACAGTGATGGAGTGAATGATGATGAAAGTTTTTCTTTTTCGGGCCACCCTGCCTTGGTGGGAATCGGCCGATGTGTTAATAAAAAAAAAAACTTATAAAACTGGGGTGTATATTCAGTCCTCTTAGATGAGTAAAGAATTTTTTTTTTTTTACATTGGCAGTCAGCACCTGCAGCACTTTAATATCCTGTGACGAAACAAATAATGTTATTTATAAATTTAACATTAGTCACAGGTCTAAACACACTAAATTAGCTGTTTCTGGCACAAGTCAACACGTGCAGTGTTTTCATATCCTCTGCATCATCAGGATTGAAATGTTAGGATACTGGAGAGGTTTGAATAATAATAATAATAATATTTTTATTTGGACATGATACAAAGAATTACATTTGGTTATTGAGATTACATGAGGTGTACATGCCAAAAGCCCCTAGTATGCAGGGCATTTTGGGCAGACTTAAAATTAACTTAAAACTAAATTGTAAGAATTGTTTATCACCTTAGAAGTCCCAGGTTCCGATTGTCTTTAAGTGGGACTCCACTGATGTCAATCATATTTCTTTATTGATAATTTAAATTTTAAATTCACATTAGTAGTGGAATCCTCCAATTATAATGAACACTGTATGCCATTTATATGCTTGGAAGTGTACGTGGCATTAAAGCTTTAATTGTTGGAATTGCAAGGTTGCACAAGTTCAGAGTACAGTGGTCCCTCGAGTTACATACACCCCAGAAATCGTACAATTATGTAAGTATAATATTGTAAGTGCTTGTGGAAGTGTATATTTGGGGGTCTGAAATAGACTAACCTACGTGACATTTTTCCTTAAAGGAGTAAATTCGTTCGGTAATGGCGCTTCAGCAGGCTTCTGGAGTGAAGTTTTTACGATACTCGGGGGACCACTGTAAATAGGTGGTTTCTTGCCTGAGTGGTGAGGTAAGCAATATTTATAGATCCTCTCTTCCCTCTGTTTGCATAATCACGGTTAAAATAAGAGGAAACTATAGAATGTTTATTTCACTAATTGTACATACAGTGGTCCCTCGGTTTTCGTGCATCTCCAAACTCAAACATTTATGTAAGTGTATTTTCGTAAGTGCTGTTGCAAGTGTATTTTTGGGGTCTGAAAAAGACTAACCTACGTGACATTATTTCTTAAGGAAGTAAATTCGTTCGGTAATGGCACTTGAGCAGCATTCTGGAACGAATTTTTGGCGAAAACCGAGGGACCACTGTACATTGTTTATCAATTTAGCAGCTACTTAGTGTGTGTGCATGTAAGTGTGTACGAGTACATGTACATTTATATGTGCATGCACGTGCATTCACCTGATTGTACGTGACTACTTGTGGTTGCAAGGGTTGTCTCAGCTTATGGCTCCACTTCTGCTGGCTGTTATTATTTTCACTCCTGGCTGTGAACGCCATCATACCTAGTAAAACTATGTATGAATTCTGTATTTGCCACTTGACTGTCGAAGTCATTCCACTTCCTGACCACTCTTTTAAGTATTTCCCAACATCCCCATGGCTTATCTGGGCTTTTAACTTTTAGCTGTGACCTTATGTACCTGAGACCAGCCTCTCAGACATTTTCTCCCTGTCCATCCCGTCACTTACTCTTGGTATTTTGTGTATCATAATCATGTCACATCTGGTCCTTCTGTTCTCTAGTGTTATAAAGTTTTGCTCCTCTAGCCTCTCCTTGTAGTTTGAGACTAGTTTAATTTCAAACCTTTGCACTTTTTTCCAGCTTCTCTACATGCTTTTCCAGATGTGGGTTCCATACTGGCATTGCATACTCAAAGATCGGTCTGGCATATGTGATGTATAAGGTTGTGAATGCTTCCTTATGAATATTTCTGAAAGCTATCCTTAAATTTGCCAGTCTTGTGTTTACTTCAGTGGTTATTCTCTTGATGTGTGCCTCGGATGAAATGCTTGGAACTTTGTTCACTCGGAGGTCCTTCTCTTCCAGGGAGGTTTGTAGTCTGTCCCCCGAATGTCTTTGCCTGTCTGATTTTCATAACTTTGCATTTGCTGGGGTTAAATTCCAATAGCCACTTATTGGACCAATCATGCAGCTTGTTGAGATCCATTTGTAGTTTTTCCTGGTCTGCTCCTGTTTGTATTCTCATTAGTTTCAAATCATCTGCAAACGATGACACCTCTGACTCGATTTCCTCTGTCATGTCTTTTACATATACATGTATAAGAATACTGGACAAAGTTCTGATGCTTGTGGAACCCCACTCTTCACCCTCACCCATTCCAGTACCTCCTTCAAGACAGTAACTTGTTGCTTCCTTCTCGTTAAATATTCTTTGATTTACTGTAGTGTTTTCCCTGTAATTCCTGCCTGCTGCTCTAGCTTTTGTTCTAGTCTCTTATGAAATACTGTATTGAACACCTTGCAGACCAAAAAATATACAATACGCCCATCCCTCTCTCCTGCCTAACTTTCCTTACCTTATCATAGAACTAGCAGATTTGCAAGACAGGATTTATCTTGAAAACCATGCTGATGGTTGTTTATGAATCTACTCTTTCCAGGCACTCCACTATTTGCTTTATAATCTTCTCCATAACCTTACAAACTATTCATGTTAGTGACAGACATGTAGCTCAGTGCCACCTGTCCTGCTTTTTTTTTTTTTTTTTTTAACCCTTTCAGGGTTATTGACGTACTAGTACGGCTTACGCACTGGGGTTATTGACGTACTGGTACGCATAAATTCTAGCACCTTCAAATCAAGGGGGAGAGAGCTGGTAAGCCTGCAGTGTTAGAATGGGTCTATGTGGTAAGTGTGCGCAGTAGGAAAAAATCTATGCACCTGCATTGCATTGTGGGAGTGGTAATTCAGTGAGCCTTTGTCACCAAGCCATGTGGTAAGGAATACCTAACTCCAGCAGTGTGAGTCGTAGGGAAGGCAGTGGGGAGAGTGGGGAAGGCAGTGGGGGAGTAGGGAAGGCAGTGGGGAGTAGGGAAGGCAGTGGGAAAGTGGGAAGACAGTGGAGTGGGTGGGGAAGACAGTGGGGGAGTGGGGAAGACAGTGGGGGTGGGAAGACAGTGGGGTGGGTGGGAAGACAGTGGGAGAGTGAGGAAGACAGTAGGGGAGTGGGAAGACAGTTGGGGAAGTGGGGAAGGCAGTGGGGGAGTGGGGAAGGCAATGGGTGGAGTGGGGGAAGACAGTGGGGTGGGTGGGGAAGACAGTGGGGTGGGTGGGGAAGACAGTGGGGTGGGTGGGGAAGACAGTTGTGGTGGGTGGGGAAGACAGTGGAGGGAAGGCTGGCTGGCAGGCAGGCAGGCTGACTGGCTGGCTGGCCAGCTGGCTGACCAGCTAGCTAGCTGGCTCTGTAACATATGTACACAAATACAGTGTAAATAACCTAGGATAAATATGTAGTGTAAATAAAATAGGATAAATACGTAGTGTAAATTACCTAGGATAATCCAAAAAAATCCAGTCTGAAAAATAATATATCAGGACTCAGATGTGGCAGTGTTGGTTCAATAGTGACTGTCTCTGAGACAGAGAGAGACAGAAAGAGAGACAAACAGACAGGCAGATAAAACAGTGAAAACAAATAAAGGGAAGGCAATGTACACTCATTTGTCAAATGTCATCACTCTGATAAGAGGAGGCTAACCCGTCACCCTTGGCTGGTTGGCAGGGAGACAGGGAGGGAAGCAGGGAGGGCGGCAGGGAGGGCGGGAGGGAGGCAGGGAGGGCGGCAGGGAGGGAGGGAGGCAGGGAGGGCGGGAGGGAGGGAGGGAGGCAGGGAGGGCGGAAAGGAGGGAGGGAGGGAGGCAGGGAGGGCGGAAGGGAGGGAGGAGGCAGGGAGGGCGGAAAGGAGGGAGGGAGGCAGGGAGGGCGGAAGGGAGGGAGGGGGAAGGGAGGCAGGGAGGGCGGAAAGGAGGGAGGGAGGCAGGGCGGCAGGGAGGCAGGCAGGCAAGGCAGGGTACCCACATCAAATGTCAAAACTAATTAGTTTAGCTGATAATAATAAGATAAGAGGACCCTCACCCCTCATCAATGTCACTTGTAATTAGATTACTGATAAGACTGACACACCATCATGCTTCAACAATAATAATAATAATAATAATAATAATAATAATAATTATTATTATTATTATTATTATTTATTTTCCCTGCCAGTCAGTCAGCCAGCAAGCCAGCCGGCTGGCCATCCATGCAACCAGCTGTTCAGCCAGCCAGCCAGCTGTTCAGTCAGCCAGCTGGTCAGCTAGCCAGCTGGTCAGGTAGCCAGCCAGCCGGCTGCTCAGCCAGCAAGCCAGCCAGCCATCCATCCAGCCAGCCGGCTGGCCATCCATCCAGCCAGCCGGCTGGCCATCCATCCAGCCAGCCAGCCAGCCAGCCGGCTGGCCATCCATCCATCCAGCCAGCCAGCTAGCCAGCCAGCCAGCCAACTAGTCAGCTAGCTAGCCAGCCAGCCAGACAGCCAGCCAACTGGTCAGCTAGCCAGCCAGTTAGCCAGCCAACTGGTCAGCCAGCCAGCCTGCTAGCTGGTCAGCCAGCCAGTCAGCTGGCCATCAATCCAGCCAGCTGTTCAGCCAGCCAGACAACCAGTTGGTCAGGTAGCCAGCCAGCCAATTGGTCAGCTAGCCAGCCAGCCAGCCAACTGGTCAGCTAGCCAGCCAGCCAGCCAACTTGGTCAGCAAGCCAGCCAGCTAGCCTGCTAGCTGGTCAGCCAGCAAGCCAGCCACTCAGCTGGCCATCCATCCAGCCAGCTGGTCAGCTAGCCAGCCAGCTGGTCAGCCAGTCAGCCAGCAGTTATTGTGTAGTATAAAAGGAGTGTATATATACAAAATATGATTTATATTGGTCTCACAGGACATAAAAGTTACTTGACAAAATAAAATGTTAAAAAATAAAAGAAAAAAGTATAAAAAAAATAAATAAACTATTACCGGGTGACAGGCAGTCCGCGATGTTGCCGTAAGCGGTTCCATTTTGGTCAACTTCAATCCTCTATATCTCCGTAAGTATTGATCGCAAAAATGTATTTTTTAGCCTATTAGATTTAGAAAAAAAAACTCTATCACTTCATAAGAAAAAATAAATTTTTTTTTTTTTTAAATTCATGGACCCTGAGAACGAGATTCGGAGACCCCCCTTGGACCCTGAAAGGGTTAATACTGGGACTACATTCAGTTTTCCAGATCTCTGGCACTGCCCTGGGTCAATTGATTTATTGAAGATTGTTACCAATGGTTCCCACATTTC
This sequence comes from Cherax destructor, assembly GCA_009830355.1. Classification (NCBI taxonomy): domain Eukaryota; kingdom Metazoa; phylum Arthropoda; class Malacostraca; order Decapoda; family Parastacidae; genus Cherax; species Cherax destructor. Next base: position 6,369 of record WNWK01038977.1, read on the forward strand.
TTCTCTTGCAGAACCCAGAGAGATTTTTGTTTGGTTCCATCACCTTAGGTATCTAGTTCATTCATTGTTTTCTTCACCTGTTCTGTTGTCTGTATTGTGTCCAGTACTCTTTGAAGCACTCATGGACCCTGGCAGTGTTCCTGATTCCACTGAGAATACCTCCCTATGTCATTCTCAAATTGCTGTTCAGCTTCTCTTGCTCTCTCACACTCATTTCTGGTTCTTCTGCTTGCTTTCCTATTCTCTGGCATTTTTTGCTTCCTATGTGTGTTCCATGTTTTTGCACTTTTAGCTTTTACTTCCCTTTACCTCTGTATGAGCTATGGGCTCATTCTGCTCTTGCTTGTGTTTTACTTTCCAACTACATACTCCATTTCATTGGCTGCCTTTCCTTCTAGCTCCCTTTTCCATGACATGCTGCTTAGGAATTGCTTCATAACATTATAGTATCCTCTGAAATCAGGTTTGTCTCTTCCTTAACCCTTAAACTGTCCAAACGTAGATCTGTTTTTGTCCGTAGCGCTCCGAACGTAAATCTACGTGTTATTTTTAACATGATTTCAAATGTAAAAAAAAACGTAGGTCTATGTTCGGATCACTATACACGTGAACATAGATCTACGTTTGGACAGTTTAAGGGTTAATACTCTATTTCTTGCCGTGTTCATTTCCACAAGGTACAGTATTTGAACCTCAGCACTGTGTAGTCGCTAGCACCAAGGGGCCTATCAAATTCGATGCTCACTACATTAATCACTTAGGGTGAATTCAAGGTCCAGCCTCACTTGTTTAGTGTCCCCTTGACGTGCTGACACGAAGTTTTCCATCACCTCCAGTAACTGAACTCTTAATGTTTACAGTCCTCCATGTGGTTCCAGACTTTCCAAGTAAGTTTCCTTAAGGTTGAAGTCTCCCATGATCAGTAGTTTTGTCTCGGGAAATCGTAATGACACGATTGCAAACAAACCATACCACAGGTGGGGTTAGAACCCACCATTGGTGTCATAAAACTCCAGACCGACGTGTTAGCCACTGGGCCAGCTAGCTATAATAAGATTCATCCAACTAGGTATATTATACACCATAGGAAGGTTAGCATAGGCACCACTGTGACCACAAATGCAAGTTTTTACAGACGAATCTCCCGCTAGCGTCGGTCTGGAGTTTTGTGACTCTCTGATCGCTGGTTTTAACTCCACCTGTGGTATGGTTTATCAGTAGTTTTGCATTGCCTGTGTGGGCTCTTCTAGCTACCTCTACTATTATGTCCATCATTGTCTTGTTGCTGTCCTCGTATTCCTGTCCTGGTCTTCTGTTGAGGGGTGGGTTGTACATCATTGCTATCATTACCTTGGGTTCCCAAATTCTGAGTGTCCCTATTATATAGTCATTTGACCCTTCTCTCTTTATTCCATTCATTTTCTCAAAAATCCACTGGTTCTTGATTAGCAGTGCTTCTCTTCCACCTGCTCTGTTTCCTTTGTCCTTTCTTATTTGATATTTGATATTTTGGGAAAACTACATCTGTAATTACCTTCATGAGTAATTACCTTCATGAGGAAGTCTCCACTACTCACTTTTTCCATTCATCACTTTTATTTGTTATTCCATCTGCATACACTTTGAATTTTCTTATTACTATGTTCATGTTTCGTAGGCCCTGTTGTAGTTCTTGTTTGTGTCAGGGAGTGGTTGTATGGAAGGTTGGGGGTTGTGGTGGTGGCTCTACACTGGTGGGGTGGGACTATGGGTAGTATACTGTGAGGGTGGGGTTTGAGAAGGAATCCTGCACCAGCAGGGGTTAGGATTGGGGGTGTAGGTGGGGAGGATTGGGGGTGTAGGTGGGGAGGATTGGGGGTGTAGGGGGGAGGATTGGGGTGTAGGTGGGGGAGGATTGGGGGTGTAGGTGGGGAGGATTGGGGAGGTGGGAGGATTGGTGTAGGTGGGGGAGGATTGGGGTGTAGGTGGGGGAGGATTGGGGTGTAGGTGGGGAGGTTGGGGGTGTAGGTGGGGAGGGTTGGGGGTGTAGGTGGGGGAGGGTTGGGGGTGTAGGTGGGGAGGGTTGGGGTGTAGATGGTGAGGATTGGGGGTGTAGGTGGGGGAAGATTGGGAGGCAGGGAATGGTTTAAGAGTTAGTGTCTTAGTGGGGAGGGGAGGGAAGGGGAGGGGTTGAGGGACTATTGTTGTTGTTGGAGCTTCAGGCAGGGCTTGCACCTGGTGGTGCTGAGCATGGGGTGTCCCTGGAGGTAAAGCTTCTGTTCCTGTCATTGTATTCACTGGTTCTCCATCCTGTATTCTACTGTTTCTTATTCTCTCCCTCAGTTGTTCTCTCTTCTGTGATGATCTGTCCTAGTCGGGGTACACACCATGATATCTAAAAGTCTCACTCAACAGCAATTTCTGTCTTAAGATCCAATCTCGTGCTATTTGTGTTGCCAGGGGTAGTTTGACCAGTCACATTTTGTCTTCACTATCCACTGAAAATTTGCCACCTCAGCACCTCTATTTAATGATGTTATGAACCTCCCTTTCATCTACTGCCAATATCTCGTTAATTGTCCCTTCAGCCTCCCAGAGACAATGGATAATTAGTGACAGCCTCATCTCCTCCCTCCTTTCTCTCCTGAATTCATTGTCTTCTGTTGTCAGTTGATTTACTGCTCCCATATCATATCCTTCATCTCCGTTTCCTGAGTATTTCTGCAAAAATATTACTTGTTCTCTCAGCCCTTGCTACTGGCTTTACTCCTGTTGTAAGTGGCACTATCTCCACCTCACACCTTCCCTTTATCTCCTATTTCAATCTTCATCTTTATCTTCGGCAACAGCCCTTTTCTCTTGTACCATGCAAGTTTCCAATGCTCTCTTCATCTTATCCTCCATCTCTTTTCCAAGATAATTTTTTTCTCCTCTCCCCCCTCTTTATCCATGTGTTTAAACTCGACCATAAATACTTCCCTCTATCCACGGACTTCTTGGTGGCACCTCCTCAACAACACTGCTCCACTTATTTGGTCTCTGGTTTCCCATTTCTGTTCTTAGTGTTTTGCCATTGCCAACAGTACACCAAAAAAAAGAAAAAACTTGCTCCATGCCCTGGAGAGAGATGATAAATCCTACATACATGTCCAGGAGGTTCTGAAAATGGTTGTAATTTAGTGCATGGTAGACAGCTGTGGGTTGTCTGTTCAACCAACTGATATAACTCTTACTTGAAATGGCTGACTCCATAACATACCTTACTGTACAATTTTTTAGTTTATAATACTAGTGAGGAAGGAAGAAATTTTTTATACCTTAAATTCCTTATTTTATTGCTTGTTGATAAAAAAGTGTTTGGTGGGTATTGTGACTACTGAGCAGTAGATGGGCGAGTGTCATTTGTTTTATCAGCTGAAACCATCACAAATTTCACAATACAATTTTCTTGTTTATAATAGAGGCAAGGAAGTATTTTGTCATACCTTAAATTCCTTGTTCTTTCCCCTGGTCATACAAATCTCACAGCAGAAAAGTTTTCATGACAACAAGTAAACTCAGGCATAACTGTTCTAATATTTTTTTATTATAAATATGAATAACATTCTATTCAAAACATGATACGTAGGTACACACTAGAGAAGTCAGTCTGTACTGTTATTGTGGTGAATATAAATTGAGAGGTACCATAACTTTAAATACAGCAGCAACACTATAGTTAAGTACTGTTACATTTAATCTTGCATGGTACCATACAGTAACCTGCATATACAACCATTGTATTTCAGATTTTTATATAAATAAAATTAACATGAATTTAATAGTTTCATGTTTACATAATCACATGGGCAGTCAATCTCACAGTAATTAAGTTAATACAGAGGCATTTGTGGTTTTTTTAACCCTTCAACTTAAGAGTAACATGGTGGTGGTGGTGATAGCCTGACTCTGTTTTATCATAATTTTTTCTATTTTTTAGTTTTTCAGATACAGTGGACCCCCGAGTTTTGGTCATAATTCATAACAGAAGGCTGCTCAAGTGCCATTACCGAATGCATTTACTCCCTTAAGGAATAATGTCAAGTAGGTTAGTCCATTTCAGACCCCCAAAAATACACTTAAAAAAGCACTTACAAAAATACACTTACATAATTGTTCGAGTTGGGAGCTGTACGAAAACCAAGGGTCCACTGTATTACTCTGTTTATTAAGAGCTTGCCTTATAGCTGGTAATATATGGTCTGCAAGACAATGAATTCTTGCAGATATGAAATGTGAGTACAGTGACCGGTTGAAAATTCATTGCAGACTTGCCATGCATTAAGAATTTACGTCCTAGAATATGTCATGTAGTTAGTCTATTTAGACCCAAACTACACTTCCACAGAACTTACAAAATTATACTTGCATAAATTTCACGATTTTATTTACCGAGGTCCACTGTATACCAATAACTTGCCATTTAAGAGTTTGTTATTGATTAACAAGACATTCACTATTAGTGATATCTGGATATTTTTTATTTACCAGTGACTTCTGCCTTAGGTATTCTTCTACTTACTCTCAGTTTTGATGACTACTCATGCTCTTTCACTCCATCTTCTTTAAGGGCTCTGTGAAAGAGGCTATCAGTCTGAGGAATTGGACCTCTTGGTCTTCTTCCTCAGACCGAGCCTAATTACCCCCAATCCCCCCCTTCCCTATCCCATCTTCCCCTTCCTCCCTTTTTCCTCCTCACCCTCCTCCTCACCCCTCCCTTATTCCCTTCCTGTTTTTAACCTGTGGGATTCTCTCCACAGGCATTCTGGTTCCTAGGTAGGGGAAAGGGTACCGTGGTCCATCCCATTCCGTTGAGGTTCTTGGCGGTGGTGTAGTTTGCCGTGGAATCTGGATCACCTGGGGATGTCCCGATCCCTCTCAGATCTCCTGAGGGGTGGCTTTGGGTGTCTTTCGGGTGACGGGTGTATTTCTGGAGGCCACCTTTTGGGTTCCGGGGTGGTGGCCGAAGGAGGTATGCTTTGTGGCGGGTGTCCGGCCGCCCTCTCTTTTGTCTGCCGAGGTGGCTCGGTGGATGTGAGGTTGCTATCCCGGATTACTGGTTTACTGGCAAGAAGGGTAGGGTATGGCACGGGTTACATGCCGCATCTGCACTACTTGCGGTGCTGAGGTCCTCTTGGGCGCGGAGGGGGATTTACGCCCCTTTTATTCCTCCTAGGAGCTATTCCTCCATGTTCCCCCTTTTTTTTTTTTTTTTTCAAAAAACGAAAAGAAGTAACCTAACCATGGACGTCCCACTCCATGAACCTACTACCCCTGGGTCCCTTCCTGTTACTGCACCCTTTTCTGACCCTGCCTCGTTATTGGACCACTCTTCAGACACTTTCAATACCCCTGTACCTCTTGCTGGTGCCGGTTCGTCACCTGCTTCAGGTACCGGGGTTCTGACTGACCCTTTTGATACGTCTGACCTCCGCTCTTCTCTGACCTTGCTTCTGGATTCTCCCTCTACAGTGCGACAATTTTCGGGTTGCTCGCCCGTCCCACGTCGGACCAACTCTGGTCCCACATCTAAACGCCCAAGACCCTTACATGATGATACAGTGGTACCTCGGTTAACGATATTTTTTCGTTCCAGAATGCTGTTCAAGTGCCATTACTAAACGAATTTATCCCCATAAGGAATAATGTAAAATAGACTAGTCCTTTTAGACCCCCAAAAATACACTTACAAAAGCATTTAAAAAAATAAACTTGCATAAAAGGACGAGTTTGGGGACCATCGTTAACCGAGGTACCACTGTACTTCGTTGCTTCATTCTCATTTATCTCGGAAACGACCAGCTCGTCACGCACTCCCCTTAAACACTGTTTCACACTACACAATGGACTAAGTTTTTTACTCTGAGACCGACTTCTACTGCCTATCTTTCCGATCGTATTGGTAAGGCGCTCCGATGCCATGTGGGTAAAGATATCTCCTTTCACGCTCTCGAGAGCGGCACACGCATCGTCACGGTCCAGAATGCTGGCCAAGCTCGTGATCTTTCTCTCATCACCATAGATGCTATTCCAGTCACTATTGAAAAACATCACTCTCTCAATTCTTGTAGTGGTACTGTCATTCTACCCCATACCATTGTCCAACGGAATTTCCAGACATGTGGTGATGACATTTTGGAGCAGCTTGAGCTCCAAGAACTCCCTATCCTTAAAGTTGACACTTTTGTCCTCCCTGCCTGTCGGCGAAGACGATATCCTTGCAATATTGCATGCTTAACATTTGACTGCCGTGACCTTCTGCCCTCGGTCTACACTGCGGGACACCGTTTGAAAGGTGATCCCTACACCGCAACAGTGTAGAAACTGCTGGCGTTTTGGTCATCCAGCAAAATATTGCAGGTCCATGGCCGAATGCCCAGTCTGTGGTGCCGACATTCTCAGAAGTGTGTGCCTTGGTGGTCTCCTGCTTATGCTCGGGCAGTACGTTTGAAACGCGCTGCATGGGGCAGGTACCGGTATAACAGAACCACAGAGAGACTCGTTGATTTTAAGCAGAAGAGAGCAATGGCTTGACGTGTCATCCGCGACGCTAAACGCACTTGTTGGCGGGATTGTTTCCACCAGGAGAAATAGCAGAGCTGGAACAAATCCAGAGATCGTTTACGGCTCACATTGAGCCATTGAAACATCTAAATTATTGGGAACGCCTTCAAGTCTTGAACATGTACTCATTGGAGCGGAGGAGAGAGAGATACATGATAATATATACATGGAAAGTACTTGAGGGCCTGGTCCCAAATCTGCACACTGCCATAACATACTGGAGTGAGAGATATGGGAGAAAGTGTAAAATAAACCCAGTGAGGAGCAGGGGTGCGGTGGGGACAATACGGGAGCACTGTATTAACATCCGGGGTCCCAGACTATTCAACATCTTACCAGAAGATATCCGAAACACGGCTGGAACCAGTGTAGAAGCCTTCAAGAGGAAACTGGACAAATATCTTCACCAGGTGCCAGATCAACCAGGCTGTGATGGATATGTGGGGCAGCGGGCCTCCAGCAGCAACAGCCTGGTTGACCAGGCAAGCACCAGACGAGCCTGGCCCATGGCCGGGCTCAGAGAGTAGATACTCTCGAAACTCTTCAAAGGTATATCAAAGGTAAGGTATATCCATCACTTCGGCTTCCTCGATGAGTGCAGTCTGGAAGAAAGTGCGGAAATTGAGTGGTAAATTCTCCCCCGACCCGGCTCCTGTTCTTCGGGTTGCCGGTGTCGATATAGCACACCCTCTTGCCGTTGACACTGAAATTGGTAATCATCTGGTCCGCATTTCTCAGGGGTTCCATCTATGCCTCTCGTTCCTTTCTTCTAAGTCTACCAGCGAGTTAAATCCCTTAGATTTTTCTTCTTTCAGAGAAGAATCTTATAATGTGCCTTTTACCCTTCAAGAACTGGAGGCAACACTCTCCACTTGCCGATCATCAGCAGCTGGACCAGACGGCATACATATTTGTATGCTACAGCATTTACACAAGTCTGCTCTTGCTGTCCTCTTACGACTCTTTAATCTTATATGGTCGCAAGGAGTTATTCCCCAACTGTGGAAGTCTGCTATTCTCCCTTTTTGCAAACCGGGTACCACAGGACATGATACCTCCCACTACAGTCCCATCGCTCTTACCAGTGCAGTTTGCAAGGTGATGGAACGTCTAGTTAATAGACGTTTGATGTGGTATTTAGAGATGCACAGTAGTCTCTCCACTAGTCAATATGGCTCTCGTAATGGTCGTTCTTCCATTGACCCCTTACTGCGCTTGGATACGTATATTCATAATGTTTTTGCTAATAACCACTCGGTTATTGCCATCTTTTTTGACCTTGAGAAGGCTTACGACACAACTTGGAGGTATAATATCTTGGCCCAGGCCCACTCCTTAGGCCTCTGTGGCAATCTACTATTTTTTCTTAAGGCCTTCTTAATTGAAAGACATTTCCGTGTCCGGGTTAGTAATGAGCTTTCCCCGGAGTTTATCCACGCTGAAGGTGTCCCCCAGGGATGTGTTCCGAGTACAACACTTTCTCCTTGCTATAAATAACTGTCATCTGTTCTCCCATCCAATATTTGGTCATCGCTTTATGTTGATGACTTTGCTATAGCTTGTGCAGGTGCTGACTGTCACCTCATTGCAGTTTCCATCCAGCATGCCATCAACCGAGTTTCCGATTGGGCCACCACTCGTGGGTTTAAATTTTCTAGTGGCAAAACTCATAAAATTACATTTACTAGACGTTCTGTGGTCTCTGATCATCCACTGTACCTATACGGCTCACGTATCCCAGAACGTGATACGGTCAGGTTTCTCAGCCTCCTGTTTGACTGTCGATTGTCCTGGAAACTTCGCATTACCTCTCTGAAGGCGACTTGTCATAGCTGCCTGAACTTCCTTAAAACCCTAGCACATCTTTCATGGGGGCTGATCGTAGAACTCTCCTTCACCTGCACTCAGCCCTAATTTTATCGAAACTGATTATGGTGACCAGATATATTCGGCGGCCTTCCCTGCTACTCTTTCCAGCCTTAATCCCATACATCACCAGGGACTGCATTTATGCCTTGGTGCATTTCGTTCTTCCCCAGTTAAGAGCCTCTATGTAGAAGCGAACATTCCTTCCTTGTCCGATCGTCATGATGCACATTGCCTGCGCTATTATGTTCGCTCTCATGACCTCCGCAATCCTTCCATGTATAGGATTGTCACAGATGTTAGTAGAGGCTCTTTATTTGTTCGACCCTGTTTACTTCATCCCTTTTCTCTAAGTCTACATTCGCTCTTGTCTTCCCTTCAGCTACCACCTTTCTGTGTTCATGTGGCATCTCCCTTTCCCCTACTCCCTTGGGAAGTTCCTGCTGTCCGTGTCTGTTCTATTCCTCTACCTTGCGCGAAAGCCCAACTACCTACGGTGGCTTCTCGCTATTTTTTTCTAGACCACTTCCGTTCTCATTCCCATGGCATCGCAGTATACACTGATGGTTCAAAGTCATCTGTCAGCGTCTGATTCGCAGCAGTATTCCCGGACTGCGTCGTGCGAGGGCATCTGTTACCCTCGGCTAGCATATTTATGGCTGAATTGTATGCCATTCTTGTGGCACTTATCCGTATTGCATTTATGCCTATGTCACCATTTGTGGTCGTTTCAGACTCCCTTAGGGCTTTACAGGCTATCCCTAAAATTGATACACCTCACCCCCTAGTTCTTCGTATCCAACTTTGGTTACGCCATATCTCTAGCAAGCACAAAGATAGTTTTTTGTTGGGTCCTGGTCATGTTGACGTACAGGGCAATGAACAGGCAGACACTGCTGCACAGTCAGCAGTACATGACCTTCCAGGTTCATAGAGGTGTTCCATTCACTGACTATTTTGCAGTCATTGCTACCCACCTTCACACCCGTTGGCAACAACGCTGGTCTGACCTGCTAAATAGCAAACTTCATTCTGTTAAACCGAGTATAAGTTTTTGGCCTTGTCACCAATGTCAAGGCTGGGAGACTACACTCTTCCCGTCTTCGCATCGGCCACACTCGTCTTGCTCACGGGTATGTCATGGAGAGGCTCCTTGTCCCTCTGTGAGCATTGTCACATTCCAGTGTCTGTTCGACATATTCTGCTGGACTGTCCACTTTATCACTGAGCATGCAGAATTTACCTCCAACAGCATCTTCGCTCTGCAGCCCTTTCTTTACCTTCCCTTCTTGCTGATGGACCCTCCTTTAATCCTGACACTCTCGTAGACTTTTTGACAGAAACTGACTTGCTACACAAACTCTGAAGATTATACCTCTAGCACCTCCCTCAGCCCTTCTACCTCCATCTCTTGCTACCCTCTATCCCTACACTATCCACTGTCTTGCTGCACTCCATACCCTACTAATCATCCATAACAATAATATTTTTTTTTTTTTCAACAAGTCGGCCATCTCCCACCGAGGCAGGGTGACCCAAAAAGAAAGAAAAAATCCCCAAAAAGAAAATACTTTCATCATTCAACACTTTCACAACACTCGTACATAATCACTGTCTTTACAGAGGAGCTCAGATACGACAGCTGACAATTGTCCCTCCCAGCTGTCACTATCCCAGACCCCTCCTTTAAAGTGCAAGCATTGTACTTCCCATTTCCAGGACTCAAGTCCAACTAAATCAATTAACTGGTTTCCCTGAATCCCTTCAAAATGTTACCCTGCTCACACTCCAACAGATCGTCATGTCCCAAAAACCATTTGTCTCCATTCACTCCTATCTAACACGCTCACACATACTTGCTGGAAGTCCAAGCCCCTCGCCCACAATACCTCCTTTACGCCTTCCCTCCAACCTTTTCTAGGACGACCCCTACCCCGCCTTCCGTCCCCTACAGATTTATACGCTCTCCAAGTCATTCTACTTTGATCCATTCTCTCTAAATGACCAAACCACCTCAACAACCCCTCTTCAGCCCTCTGACAAATACTTTTAGTAACTCCACACCTTCTCCTAATTTCCACATTCCGAATTTTCTGCATAATATTTACACCACACATTGCTCTTAGACAGGACATCTCCACTGCCTCCAGCCTCCTCCTCGCTGCAGCATTTGCAACCCATGCTTCACACCCATATAAGAGTGTTGGTACCACTATACTTTCGTACATTCCCTTCTTTGCCTCCATAGATAACGTTTTTTGTCTCCACAGATACCTCAACGCACCACTCACCTTTTTTCCTTCATCAATTCTATGGTTATCCTCATCCTTCATAAACCCATCCGCTGACATGCCAACTCCCAAATATCTGAAAACATTCACTTCTTCCATAATCCCTCTCTCCAATGTGATATCCAATTTTTCTTTATTTAAATTGTTTGATACCCTCATCACCTTACTCTTATCTATGTTCACTTTTAACTTTCTACCTTTACACACTCTCCCAAACTCGTCCACTAACCTTTGCAACTTTTCTTTAGAATCTCCCATAAGCACAGTATCATCAGCAAAAAGTAACTGTGTCAACTTCCATTTTGCATTTAATTCTCCATAATTTAATCCCACCACTCTCCCCAACACCCTAGCATTTACTTCTTTTACAACCCCATCTATAAATATATTAAACAACCATGGTGACATTACACATCCCTGTCTAAGACCTACTTTTACTGGGAAGTAATCTTCCTCTCTCCTACACACCCTAACCTGAGCCTCACTATCCTCATAAAAACTCTTTACAGCCTTCAGTAACTTACTACCTATTCCATATACTTGCAACATTTGCCACATTGCTCCC
>WNWK01038978.1:0-17671 GCA_009830355.1 Cherax destructor
GATAAAACAGAAAGATGAGGAAGAACCTGAAGAAAACAGCTAACATATCAACACTACTAGCATATGTATGTTGGAAAGACATGATAATTTTGTTCACGTATTATTCTCAGAGTGCTAATATTTTTTTTTTTTTTGTATTAGCATTGGTATAGGGTTCACTGTTGTTGTTTGGAGCTGTGTGGAAGTGCTGGTCCTGTACAGACATTGCTGTAGTATAAGACCTCGGGACAATTTTATCCATCCTAGTGATTAGCCTCATCGCTAGTGACATAATTTAATATTACAGATTTAGGAATTCATTCGAAATTAAGTTTGTGTTTCTATTGCGGGTGTTTTCTAATACTAAGAAAGTAGGCTACGATTTTTCTTTATTGTCCTAATCCTAGATGTTGTTTGTGACGTGTTCTTTCTGATCAGAATGACTTGGCAAGTACTGCTAAGTAAGTGGCTGTGCTATAGTAACGCTGTTAGGGGGTATATCAGTTTCTTAATGGGTCAACCAGTTAATCATCACTTGCATGTGCAAGAACAAGAAAACTTCAATCTGCTCACGAAAGAGCAACGAAGTTTTAGATTTATATGTAAATCAAGAAAAGAATAATATTCATTCTTGTGAGCACGAAGTAAATATATTAGAGACTCGAGGCGGATGTGAGATGAGAGATAAACAGATCTCAGCCATCATCACGGAAGTCAAGGACAGGGGCCTCACGTCTCACTTCTTGTTGTTAAAACATCTCTCAAGCTACAGGAAAATAATATGATACTCTTATCGACAACCGAAGAACTGATAGCTATTATCATAAAGAATAATCAGTATTATAAGAGATATTTTCGCCTGTCACCAATAACAAATGAGGTATCGCGTTTCCACATAAGGTTGTTTTAGTATATGTAATGAAGATAATAAATAATAATAATAATAAGATTTATATATATATATATTTATATATATATATATATAATATATATAGGTAAAACTGGTCAATTAGCAAGAACTCATTTAAAATTAAGTCTTTTCTAAAATTTTCTCTCATACGTTTAAAGATATATTTTTCATTTATGTTAATGTAAAAATTTATAATTTTGTACCAAGAGAAACTTTGAAAACCTACCTAACCTTATTACAACAAGCGAATTTAATTTAGCCTAACGCAGCGAAATATATTTTAGATACTTTAACATTAATTTAATAATAAACAAACACAATGAAATATATTTTTTCGTTATCTTCAGAATGATTTTGGCGAAATTATTGCATACACAAATTTTCACTTGTCTTATATGGCAAGGTGAGCGTTGCTATTTAAGCCAAAATCATAAGTTTTACCTAATCGGCAGACATATATATATATATATATATATATATATATATATATATATATATATATATATATATATATATATATATATATATATATATATATATATATATATATATATTTTGTGTAATCCCACACCTCCTCCTAATCTCCAAACTACGGATTCTCTGCATTATATTCACACCACACATTGCCCTCAGACATGACATCTCCACTGCCTCCAGCCTTCTCCTTGTTGCAATATTCACAACCCATGTTTAACATCCATACAAGAGTGTTAGCATAACTATACTCTCATACATTCCTCTTTGCTTTCATGGATAACGTTCTCTGTCTCCACAAGCTCCTCAGTGCAACACTCACCTTTTCCCCTCGTTAATTCTATGATTCACCTCATTCTTCATATACCCATCTGCTGACACATCCACTCCCAAATATCTGAGCACATTCACCTCCTCCATACTCTCTCCTCCAATCTTATATCTAATCTTCCGTTAACTAATTTTTTGTTATCCTCATCACCTTACTCTTTCCTATATTCACTTTTAATTTCCTTCTTTTACATACCCTACCAAACTCATCCACCAACGTCTGCAACTTCTCTTCAGAATCCCCCAAAAGCACAGTGTCATCAGCAAAGAGCAACTGTGACAACTCCCACTTTGTGTTAGATTCTTTAACTTTTAACCCTACACATCTTGCCAACACCCGAGCATTCACTTCTCTTACAACTCCATCTATAAATATATTGAAAAATGATGGTGCCATCACACATCCTGTCTAAGGCCTACTTTTACTGGGAAATAATCTCCCTCTCGCCTACATACTCTAACTTGAGCCTCACTATCCTCGTAAAACTTTTCACCTCTTTCAATAACCTACCTCCTATTTCAAACATTTGCAACATCTGCCACATTGCCTCCCCTATTCACCCTATCATATGCCATTTCCAAATCCATAAATGCCACAAACACCTCTTTACCATTATGTAAATATTGTTCACCTATATGTTTCACTGCACACCGCCTACCCTTCCTAAAGCCTCCTTGTTCATCTGCTATTCTGCTCTCCGTCTTACTCTTAATTCTTTCAATAATAACTCTACCATACACTTCACCAGGTATACTCAACAGACTTATTCCCCTATAATTTTTACACTCTCTTTTGTCCTCTTTGCCTTTATACAAAGGAACTATGCATGCTCTCTGCCAATCCTAGGTACCTTACCCTCATCCATACATTTAATAAATAAAAACACTAACCACTCCAAAACTATATCCTCATCTGCCTTTAACATTTCTATCTTGATCTCATCAATCCCAGCTGCTTTACCCCTTTCATTCTACCCACTGTCACACGAACTTCCCCACACTCACAACTGGTTCTTCCTCACTCCTATAAGATGTTATTCCTCCTTGCCCTATACACGAAATCAAAGCTTCTCTATCTTCATAAATATTTAACAATTCTTCAAAATATTCCCTCCTTCCCGATACCTCTAACTCTCTATTTAATAACTCTCCTCTCCTATTTTTAACTGACAAATCCATTCTTTCCTAGGCTTTCTCAACTTATTAATCTAACTCCAAAATTTTTTCTTATTTTCAACAAAATTTGTTGATAATATCTCACCCACCCTCTCATTTGCTCTCTTTTACATTGCTTCACCACTTTCTTAACCTCTCTTTTACTCTCCATATACTCCTCCCTCCTTGCATCACTTCTACTTTGTAAAAACCTCTCATATGCTAACTTTTTCTCTCTTACTACTCTCTTTACATCATCATTCCACCAATCGCTCTTCTTCCTCCCTCACCCACTTTCCTATAGCCACAAACTTCTGCTGAACACTCTTAACACTATATTCTTAAACTTACCATACCTCTTCTACCCCACTGCCTATACTCTCACTAGCTCATCTGTCCTCCAACAGTTGTTTATATCTTACCCTAACCGCCTCCTCCTTTAGTTTATAAACCTTCACTTCTCTCTTGCTGTTTCCATTCTCCTAGTATCCCATCTTCCTTTTACTCTCACTGTAGCTAGAACTAGAAAGTGATCTGATATATCTGTGGCCCCTCTATAAACATGTACATCCTGAAGTCTACCCAACAGTCTTTTATCTACAAATATGTAGTCCAAAAAACTACTGTCATTTCGCATATGAAGCCCCTTTATATGCAGAGCATTTCGGGCAAACCTAAGACTAACTTAAGATTAACAAGGCAATAACAGTACAGTAATTGTACATATGGTCATTAGGTGAGTTACAATGAATACAAGAAAATTGACTAGTCTATTAGTTCTTGCTATATGGGTTTAATAATTTTGGTAGAGAAGAATTAGGTTTGATTATTAATCTAAAGTGGGCAATGGAATGATTAACATTTGAGAGGATTACAGATATTGAGAGTAAGTATATATTGATTATAATGTTTTAACTAAGTTCATGATATTGATCAAATGCACGTATAGGTTTCACATATTTATTTATGATGGGCGAGGATAAGTAAAGGAGATAATGTGTTTTCTAACTGTAGTTTTAAAAATGCTGCTACGTCAGTGGTTCTGGAGATTTGTGGCAGAGAGTTCCAGATTTTGGGTTCTTTTATGTACATTGAGTTTTTGAAAAGATTTACTCTGATACGGGGAATGTCATAGAGATTTTTGTAGCTAGTATTGTGAATGAATGGTTCAGAGAACCGACGAGTTGGTAAATTAGACACATATGCAACACTTGGGTATCTTTATTCCTGTCTGACACTGCAACATCTTGGTATCTTAATACAGGGATTTCTTCGCTTGCCTATTCCTTGGGCACGACCTACTTCCACATTGAACAAATGTGACACCTCCTACAACTGCTGCACCTCTCCTGTCTACAGTATATAAGCTTCCTCTGCTCATATGCTGTTATTCTATTCAAGATTGATGGATGACAACATCGTCTCAAGATTGAGGGCCTGACAACCTCACACTCCTCCTGTTCTTCACGATTCTCCTTTGTATGGACTGATGAAGCCACTGTGTGGCGAAACGTTTCCTCAATAAAGATACCCAAGTGTTGCATATGTGTCTAATTTACCAGCTAGTATTGTGTCTATGGGTCCTATTGCAACTGTCAAGAAAGCGCTTCAGGTCGGAATTTATATTAGAATTGATTGTTCTGTAAATGTAGGTTGCACAGTAGTACGAGAGAATGTTTTGTACAGTGAGTAGGTTTAGGTCTTTGAAATGTGTGTGGGGGAGGGGGTTGTGTATCTGTGGATTTTGTGATCGTTCACGCTGCAGCTTTTTGTTGGGTTATTATTGGGTTTAGGTGATTTGTCGTTGTGGAACCCCAGTCACAAATTGCATGGCTGAGGTAGGGGTAGATCATTGCATGGTATAGTGTAAGTAGTGCTGTTTGTGGTACATAGTAACGTATCTTTTGAGAGGATTCCAACTGTTTTAGATGCTTTTTTTATTGTGTTAGATATGGGTGTTGAATTTCAGGTTGCTGTTAAGGTGTACACCCGGGAATTTTCCCTCATTACGTTTCAGCAATAAGGATGTTAAGCATAATGTTTAGTTGGACCTCACTTGCTCAACTACCAAACTTAATGTAAAAGGTTTGGTCTATGTTCAGTGTAAGTTTATTGACTGTCATCGAAGTTGCTATTTTTGCCAGCTCTTCATCCTTTACCTCCGAGGAAAAAAAAAATCTTCATTCTTTATGAAACCATATTAATTTCATTTTTTTTAATGTAAATAGTGTCCTAAAAAAAAGACATTTTTTTTTTGTTACTGAAACTTGAGTTATAGATGGTGACAGTATGGTTACTTAAGGAGATTGTGGATACAAAAATTTCAAGAGATTTCCTTTAACAGTATGTACTTTATTTCCTGCATCTATTTCGTCTTGTGGTATGAAGCAAACCATGGAATGCATAATCCTACATCACATTTGCAACAAGCTCTACGCACTACAGAATTGCAGTTCTCTTGTGTATCTGTAATCAGTGTTTTTAGTTTATCACTAATGGGTGGGATATTAGTATGAGGCATCCTGTATATGGCCCCAATTGATATAGTTTTTTTGTTTATATTTTTTTAAAAGAAGTTTGCAAATATTCACCATATTCATCATTGAAAAATATGGTGTTGGTACATGATAGTTTATTAGAATAATAGATGGCAATACCTCTCCCAATATGTTCTGGGCTGCAGTTGTAGATTGTGTATCCTGGTAGTGTGTAGATGTCTATTGTGTCTTGCTTAAGCCAGGTTTCAGTAGGAATAATGCAGGAGAAGGTTGTCTTTAATGAATCTAGGAGTGCCAGGAGGTCATCATAGTGTTTACTTAGGGATCTAATATTGTAATTCAAAACTGTAATATTTCTGGCATTGCTGAGGACAGTACTGGCTTCTGTTGCTGTGTAGTAAAGGCAGTTGCTTTCAGTTAAATGTTGAATGGGATTTGGATTTTATAGATTCAGTTGATGATCGATTTCAGAATTGTGCATTTAGGGTTAACTGGTAAATATTTAAATGATTATGAATGCAGAAGAGTGATAAAGGGTAATATTAATATCTGAATAATAATTATGTAAGTGTATATTGTTCCAGTAGATTGTAGATACTAATAAACATATAGTGATATAGGAGTAATGAAATATAATGAATGATTATGCTAGATTTATCAATATCACCTAACTGTTATTACACTAATGCTGTTATAGACTGTATACAGTAGACAGTAAAAAATAAGGTTATAATCAGTAGCACCTAACTTTGGATTGTTATTGACTACTTTTATAGACTGCACACGATAGACAGTAAAAAATAAAGTATAGTTCTATAGTAATAGAGGAAGGTAAAAGATAGTTTCAAAAATAATAATAAAAAAATTGTACATTTTTAGGCAAACAAGAAGGTGATCTTGAGGTTTTTAATAAGAGTATAAAACTTAAGGTAGTGTTTGAACAACTTTGACAATTCACTGTTGTCAGATAAACAAAATAGGAATGAGAATTAGGTTTTATAGAGAATAATTTGATAAAAATGGGGTTTCATAACACTACTTGTGGAAAGTGGGTGAGGCGGGGGCGTTGACCCCTAAACACTCTCCAGGTATACACTGACTCAGTGAGGCCAGATTCATTTTGGGAAATTTTTAGTTCATGTTTAGTAGAAATAAAATATCTCCTTATTATTGATTTCCTTTAACTGCAATTTTCTCCTCCTTTGCAAAGCACTGGTGGATTTTCAGTCATGTTGTAGCTTTCTTAGTCTATAGAGGAGATTTTGCCTTTTTTTGGTAAGGCACTCAGTTGTAACGTGGTTTGTTTACATGTTTCTTGAGTTATAGTTGGTGGTAAAGGTTGCTATTTAATACAACTGAATAAGACAGTTGATGTTGTTCGAAGTGGTCTTGGAAGTTGTTCATAACATTGGTAAGTTGTAAGTTCACTCTTGATCATTCTTGATGTTGGAATATAGTTGGATAACTTGATCTTTTAGGCGGTTAATGGTGTCCTCAGACTGGGTGTGGGTGTTGCGTAGTTGTTTCAGTGCGCTTAGTTTATGATCCAGAGTTGTGATCTTGTCGAGGTACTGTGTTGGAGGTTTGTAACCCTTAACTTCCCGGGATAACATGTCATTGGAGTATAAAACACAACCCGCACATATATTAGAAGGAGCTTACGACGACGTTTCGGCCCGACTTGGACCATTTACAAAGTCACACTAACACACAGAGACAGAGGAAGGGTATTTATAGGCAGGCAGACAGGGAAGGGTACAAGAGAGTGGGGTAATGATGGAGTAAGTAGTGGAAGTAGTAGTAGTAGTAATAGTAGTAGAGGAGACAGTCATATGGGAAGGAGCACTGCAATGAGGCTAGCGGCCCGCAGGGTGGGACGAGAGGGAAGAAAGGCGAATAAAATGAAGGACAAATACAAGGCAAAAAGAGAAGAAGAAAAGGAAAACCCATAGGAGAAAAAAGGAGAAGGGAAGGGAAAAAAGGAAGGAATCAGGTTAAGTCACGGGTGTTCTGAAGTTTAGAGCATTTAACAATGTAATGAGAGGAAATCATCAACAGAGACAAAGCCAGGGCTAAGATTCATACAGGGAAAGTTGTGTATAAGGGAGGATTCAACCAGGCGGCGACTATGAAAGTTGGACGTAGGGTAGACAGTTTTAGCAGAAGACCAATCAATAGGATGACTGTCTCTGTGTGTTAGTGTGACTTTGTAAATGGTCCAAGTCGGGCCGAAACGTCGTCGTAAGCTCCTCTCTTTTATATGTGCGGGTTTGTGTGTGTATTGTTCCAGTCACGGTATTGTGCGTTTTTTTTATTTATGTCATTGGAGGTTTGAAGTTCCTGCATTTCCAGACTTAACATGATGTTTTTTGACTCTGCATCCTGATAATTTTAGCTATTTCTGGGCCTTTAATATTCGTATCCTCAAATCCATGGAAGGAATTATCTTGGATGTTTGTAACGGCGGCCATGTTTGTTGTTGTTTGGCGAGTGTTTTGGGGTGGCAGTGGGTGGTGAGGTTGCGTCCTTCTGGCTGGCAGTTGGAGACGTTTTCCTTGTAGTAATGCTTCTTTCACCTGTGATGTTATGAGTCCTTGGTTGGTTACTGGATTTTATTTCGTTGTCCTGACCCTGGCCATTGACAGTGGTTTCAGATGAATTGTAGCAGATGTTGAGAAGTTTCACTTCGCCCGGCAGTGGGGTAGATGGTGGTAACACAAGTCTTCTTAGTTCGTAATATAGAGTATTTTTGGATAATTTCTGCAGCTGATTTATATCATTGTGTCTCCACATATCTTAGTGTTATGTGGGTCTTTACTACACAATCACAGTGTTTAGGAACCTCTGGTGGAAGTAAAATAGAGGAGCAAGGAACTTGATGCCGCCCTTGCACGTGTCTCAGTCTTGGTGAGTTTGCATGATGAAGATGCAGAGTATTTAAATTTATCAACAAATATGATTTTCTTAAACTGGCTTGCTTAGAGGCATAAAGTCCCATAAGGAGTCATGCCATTGAGGATGCAAGTCACCCGTTCACCGACAATCAAAATAATCTCAGTGCTTGCACTGAGATACACCTCACGGTTAACATAATATTGAGGCTCATAATGACAACCTAATCTAATACTAATTGATTGAGTCGCAACATCTATTTTACTGTACACTCAATATCCTTCCAGTGGATAGTAACGCAATAACAAATGAATCCACAAAAGGCCTAGTAACTAGGCCCTTAAAGGGTTATCATGAAAAGATCTGGAATTTTACATAATATATCTGGTATTTTATTGTCAATAATAAGATACCTTGACATATCACATATCATATCAGTAAGTGGACTATCAAGTCATAGTTTTCAAGAAAGTGATAATAAGGTTATTCCCGGGTTTCCAATTAATCATCTCTTTGCATATTAAAACGTTAAAGCAAAAATTACCCACAATAACATCAGTTTTGTGAAAATGGGTATACAATAACGTAGTTGAACAAGACACATGTGCAACAATTTATTGTTGATATTCCTTGACATGTGAACTTTTTAATCTTTATTTGCTTTCGGGGTTTTTTTTTTCAAAGTTATCGACTTCATCGTAAAAATAATTCATTGAAACATTTTAAATTTCCCCTTTTCCTTTTTTTTAATCCTATCATATTTATTAATAGCATGATGTTTTCTTTTTTGGGAATTACCTCTAATGATGACACTGAATTCCTCAATTTTTTATTCAACCCCTACTCCTTTCCCCTGAAGTAAAAAATGGCATTTAAATACAAAAATAATAATAATAATAATAATAAAAATTTAAAAATTATATTAAGTATATAAATTAAAAAAAAGTATTTATTGAGGCAATAGATTTTATTCACAGTGTAGGAAAAAAAAGTTTTCTTCGTTGTATCAATAAATTAATAAAAATTTAAAAAAAAAAATTACGGATTATTTACATATTAATTACAGTCATTAATAGATTATTTGTAATTAAAAAAAATAAAATGCTTTTAATCTCAGGGTTTTAAATTATTTATTGGCATATAAATCTTTCCAAAAAATCTCAGATTTAGTGAGTTCCGGCATATTAGTGGCAAGTGTTAGTTCCCTTTTTTTGCCTGGCATGTCATTAGAATATTTTTGGGTGTGTGTGTGTGTGTGTGTTTTTTCTCACCTGTTGTACTACCTAGTTGTGGTTGGGGGTCAGACATAGCCCCTGGCCCCGCCTTTTCCCCTCCCCTACTGGGTCACTCCCCCCTGCGCCATGAGCTTTATCCCTCTTCTTAAAACTGTGTATGGAACCTGCCTCCACTACATCCTTCCCAAGCTATTCCCCTTCCCCCAAAATCTGGCGAAAAAATCTTCCCAAAACCCCCCTGATTCATCTGAGTTTCCCCCTTAATTCCCCTTTTTTCTGTGTCCCATCTTTGGAACATTCTTCTCTGTCAACCTTTCAATTCCTCTCAGAATTTTTATGTCTTACTGTCCCCCTATCTCTCCTGTCCTCCAGTGTCGTCAGGTCGTTTCCCTTAACCTCTCCTCGAGGGCTCCCCCCCTTTGCCCGGGACAGTCTTTTTTAAACCCTTTGCACTTTCTCTGTTTTTTTTCTTGGATAAATGTGGGTTCCAAAATGGTGCTGCATCCCCAGTAGGGCCCAACGTACACAGTGTACAGGGCCCCGAACGATTCTTTATTAAGATGTCGGAATCTGTTCTTAGGTTTGCTGGCCCCAGCGCAGCGTTATTTGGTTGAGGGGCCTCAGGAGATGTCCTGGTGTTATACTCACCCCAAGATTTTTCCTTGATTGAAGTTTGATCTCTGGCCCCCGGGCTGTCTCCGTCTCGGGTTTTTTCCCCTTTCCCAATCTTTTGACTTTGCATTGGTTGGGGTTGAACCAGGACCCCAAATTCGGACCAGGCTTACCCCTTCAGACCTTTGTTTTGCCTGGTCCTCTTCCCATTGAATTCTTCCCCTCAACTTCCCTCTCTGCAAACGGGGGCCTTCGGAGTCTTTCCTTCCCCTCATGTCGTTCACAAACACCAGAAACAGCACCGGTCCTAGGACGGGGCCCCGGGGAACCCCCCCCGTCCCCCGGGCCCCCTCGACACCTCGCCATGGCCCTGACTCGCTGCTGTCTTTGACAGGTTTCCCTGACCATTGGTCCTTCCCCTTTTTCCCCGCCTGGTCCCCACCCCGCCTAATCTCTTGTGGGGCTTGTCAAACGCCTTCTTACAGCCAAGATATGCAATCTACCTACCCCTGTCTCTCTTGTCTTCTGCTGTCACCCCGTCATAGAACTCCAGTGGTTTGTGACCGGTTTTCCCCCCCTGAAACCGTGTTGGCCTTCGTTGTGCTCATTCCTTTTTGGGTCCCCCTCTTCTCCCGATAATCTTCTCCATGACCTTGCATACTATACATGTCAGTGACACTGGTCTGTAGTTTAGTGCTACTTTTCCCCTTCTCCTTTTTAAAAGTGGAACTACATTTGCTGTCTTCCATCCCTCTGGTAGTTGCCCTGTTTCGATAGACGTGTTGAAGATTGTTGTTAGGGGTACACATGGGTCCTCTGCTCCCTCTCTCAAGACCCATGGAGAAATGTTGTCCCGGGCCCCCTCCCTTTTTAGGTATCTAGCTCCTTGGGAGCCCCTTCACTTCCTCCCCAGTTGTGTGTTTGTGTCCAGCACCTGATGGTGTCCCTACCTCTCCCCCTTTCTGGAGGCCCTTCTATTTCCCCTGTGAACACCTCTTTGAATCTCATTTTGAGCTCCCCACACACTTCTGGTCATTTCTTGTGACCTCCTCTCCTTCCTTCCTCCCCGCCTGATCACCTGGTCCTTGGGCTTTTTCTCCTCCTGATGTGGCTGTACAACAGCTTTGGGGCAGATTTTGCTTTCCTTTTCTTTTGTCATTTTCGTATTGTCTTTGGGCTTCCCTTCTTACCTGTATATTCATTTCTGGCTCTGGGGGGCTTTTCCTTATTCTCCTGGGTCCCCTTTTCCTTCTATCTTCTTCCATTCCCTGGCACACTTGGTTTTTTCTTCCCTGCACCTTTGGGTGAACCATGGGCTCATCCTGGCTTTTTTTCCTTTTTCCCGTTGCCCTTTGGGGATAAACCTCTCCTCAGCTTCCCCTGCAAATTTTTTTCATATATTCCATCATCTCGTTTACCGACTTCCCCGGGCTCTCTGTCCCACTGAACTCCGTGCAGGAAGTTCTTCCCTGCCCACGTAGTCACCTTTCCTTTTGGGGTTTTGGGTTCATTTTTGCAGCCATTCCTGCTTCCCCACCCTTTTAAATCTACTATGTAGTCAGAAGCTTAGAACCAAAGATCACTGGCCCAAAATGGCTTTCATGTGTGATGTCCCCAATATCTTTCGCTACTCAGGGGGTTTAATACTAGGTCCCGTCTCACTGGCTCGTCCTCCCCTCTCTCTGGTATTGTCCCTTACATGTTGGTACAGAATTTTTTCCCGTACCACCTCCATCATTTTTGCCCTCCATGTTTCTTGGCCCCCATGTGGTTCTAAGTTCTCCCCCAAACGATTTCCTTATGGTTGAAGTCACCCCTGATCCAGTAAACTTCGCCCTGCTCCCTGAGCCCCTTCTGGCCAATTCGGCCAGGGGTCAAATCGCTCTATTACTCTCATCATCTCTTGCCTTGGTCTCCTGCTGTTCTGTGGGGGGTTATACATCACTGCAATTATCACCTTTGGACCTCCCGGGCTGAAGTGTTCCTATTATACAATCTCTTGCTTCTCCCCCTGTCCCCTCCCCTCCCGCTCATCAAATCCCCCTCTGTTTTTGATCCCGCAGTAAATCCTCCACCCTTTCTGTTCCCCCTGTCTTTCCCCAGGATCTGGTATCCCGTTGGAAAGATGGCATTTGTTATCATCCCCGTGAGCTTTGTTTCAGTGAAGGGATGTGTGTGTGTATGTGTGTGTGTGTGTGTATGTACTCACTAGTTGGGTTGCGGGGGTCGATTCATGAATTTCTTGCTCTTGCCCAGGTATGGTTCCAAACGGGTTCCTCATAGGGGCCCGGGTTTTAAGGGTTACAGTGTCTTGAAGGTTTCCCCTTACTAAGGTATAAACCTTTCTCGGTTTGCCAGTCCTTTATGCTCCCCAGCGGGATTTATTGAATTTTGTTGGTGTTTGTTGGTTTTGTATATTGTGTGTGTGTGTGTGTGTTGTGGTTGTGTTTTAGGGGAAAAAAGTGTGGGGGGGTTTTCCCCCCCCGGGGCTGTGTGTGTGTGTGGTGTTGTGTGTGTGTTGTTGTGTGTTGTGTGTGTGTTGTGTGTGTTGGGTGTGTGTGTTGTGTTGTGTCACAATGCTGTGTTTCCACTCCCCAGAAATTTGTACATTACTTACTATTACTTTTACTATATTCTTCCCTTTTCTACATGAACTGCTTTCTACTACTACAAATTTAAATATACTACAAGTACAACTACTACTATTGCTGCTTTTCTGCCACAATGCCGCCTGCTTTTCTGGCTACACTTTTTTCTCCCCTACTATGCTGCCCCAG
Organism: Cherax destructor; assembly: GCA_009830355.1. Taxonomy (NCBI): domain Eukaryota; kingdom Metazoa; phylum Arthropoda; class Malacostraca; order Decapoda; family Parastacidae; genus Cherax; species Cherax destructor. The sequence continues at coordinate 12,863 of WNWK01038978.1, forward strand.
TTGCTCTTCTCTATTACTGCCCCAGCTGCCTACTACTCTACTGCCCCGCTGCTACTCTATCTATTACTTGTCTATAATTACTGCTCACTACTACTGCTACTATTCTTTTTTTAAAAAATACTCTGTTACTACAAATTATGCTACTCTACTACTGATCTACTAATATTAACAAATTTCGATTACTTCTATTACTATTACCTAGTATATACTATTAATAATTATAATAACAATAAAATTATAATAATAATAATATTTTTTATTTAAAAAACAATTAACAGTACATGAAAAAAAATTTTTACAATTTGGCTTCCTATTGTTCCAGAACAACAAAAAACAAATAAACCCAAACAATTTCCACCCCACTTTGATGTAAACTTTAAACCCAAAAAAACAAACATTATATAATAAAATTGTACATTACAAAAAAAAAAGATTTTTTCGTATTCTTCCATAAAGCCTATACATATAAATTTGCATTTTTCAAAAAAAATTCCAAATATAATAAGTTTTTTCAATAAACAAAAGTAAACCCCAATGACCACCCCCTTGGTTTGTTTAAAATTGCATGAAACACTAGATTGATTAAATCAAACCATACACGCAACCAAAAACCGCGGTCTTGAAACCTAAACATTAGTGCATTAATCTAGAACTGTTTCAAAACCAAACAATACCCAGGTAACCAATATTTTCTGAATGTATATATATTTGACATCTCGATACATTGTCCCCACACAACTGGTGTTGTCCCACCCCCGAGACACCCATAATAATAAAAAGTTATCGCACTAGAACAAAAAAGACGTCATATTTTAAACCCTACAATCATCCCCAAGGTCCCAAGTCTTTTAACAGTAACACAAGAACTAACAATAATAAAGAATAATACACTACAATATAAAAAATCAGTCCATACATGTTCATAAAGCTTATGTCATATTTAAAAAATGTTTAACCGTACTCTTCCTTAAAATGTTTAATATGTCTTATCAATAAAGGCACTTTATCCCCGGAGTATTACCTCTTAACAACTGATCTCTTACAAATTTATAAAAAATATCCTCTGGTCCATTTGTTTCCCAACACATTAAACAATATAACAAATTTAAGTACACCAATTAAGACAGCCGGGAGTTCCTATAATAAACATGTCTTGAAATAATGGGCATTTAAACCCTCCCCTCAACACTTGAAACCCCCCTGGCTACTCCCTTTCCTTTAACAAGTCCTTCTCCGTTATAATGTTGTATAGTCCCCTTCGATAAAACTTTCTCCCCCTATTCCTTTTTTCCTCTTTCTCGTCAGTTGTTTTACCCCATCTCTCAATAACAGAGTCTATTGTCTCCCGTCTTCTACCCCCCCCCAGAAATCATACTGCTAGACTCCTAGACACACATACAACACAACATCTCCCCCCACCTACCTACTCCTTCCTTCAAAAAAACCCCAGTCATTCCAACACTACTTTTCAACGTAATAATTTTTCTACCGTTTGATCTATACCCTTTTGAAAAACTCGTGCCCATTTTCCTCCATATAATACCCTATTTCTAAAATGGACCGGGACACACTACCCTTGCTCTCCCTACAGGTCCCTCCCTCCTCCCATTCCCCACGATATGTCAAAATCCCTCTACATACATGTTGCCCTTCCTACCTCCCCAGTGTTCCCCCATATCAAAACTTAAAGCCCGCAAGGCGAAAAATGCCCGACCTCTGGAAGACAGTGATGGGTGAATGATGATGAAAGTTTTTTTTTTTCGGCCTTTGGGGGGAATCCCGATGTGTTAATAAAAAAAAAAAAATATATATATATATATATATATATATATATATATATATATATATATATATATATATATATATTTACATCATCCAAAAATATATATATATATATATATATATATATATATATATATATATATATATATATATATATATATATAATATATATATATATATATATATATATATATATATATATATATATATATATATATATGGATGGGGTCCACCTCTGGGTACAAATTGTGGGACCCATAGCCTCGGAGAAGTGGATAAAAGGCTTCAAGGAAGAATATTTGGATTTCTTCCTGATGCCATTTGAATATTCCACTTCTCCTCCACCATTTTTTAAATTTTTTTTTTTTACCAATAGGTATATTTTATTACATAATATGGTACAAAGATTTAAAGATACATTGTTGATATAAAGATGGCATATACAGTACACATATATATATATATATATATATATATATATATATATATATATATATATATATTTTATATATGTATATGTTTCATTGATAATTTGAGAAGTCACGAAAGCACTTGGAATTTATTATTATTATTATTATTATTATTATTATTATTATTATTATTATTATTATTATTTTGTTGTTGTTTGTTGTTATTTTTATTATTTTTTTTATTAACACATCAGCCGATTCCCACCAAGGCAGGGTGGCCCGAAAAAAAACTTTCATCATCATTCCTCCATCACTGTCTTGCCAGGGGGGTGCTTTACACTACAGTTATAAAACTGCAACATTAATATATATACATATATATATATATATATATATATATATATATATATATATATATATATATATATATATATTTTCAATTGTGGGACCATTTCCTCGGAAAATGGAAAAAAAGACTTCAAGGAAGAATATTTAGATTTCTTTCTGAAGCCATTTGAATATTCAACCCCTACTACCCCATCTTTTTTTTTTTATACAAACTTTATTTCAAGACAAATCAAAATACAATGGGAGTAAAACAACATAGATAACAACTCAGAGCTACATGTCAAATACTTCGTCCAACTCCCGGCAGTGGGCCGCGTGCCCAGAATATGCAGGCATTTCCCTCTGGATCGCAACACTGAGTCTCTGAAACAGGAAGCTGGTCGCCCTGTGGTCCTTGGTTTCTATGATGAGTTTTCCACAGCTCCTTGAGAAATTTTGAGCACACTTCCCCCATGCTCCATGGGTCTCCGACCCTATTGGGATAAAGTTATAGCAAGAGGGAAGGTCTTCATATTTGCGGGTCTTCTGGGTCCCCCTGTGGCTGGCAGCTCCACCCCCTTCGGCTAGGGTGTGGCAGGTAGGTGTCTGCCAATGTGGCACACAGGTGTAGTCCCAAGCAATCTGCTTACCATCCTTCCAGGGTAGCATGGTGGCTCCATCAGGCCCTTTTTGACTTCCATCAGACCTCTGCACTTGGGGTTCCCGTTGGGCTGGGAAACGGGCTGTGGGAGCTTCTCTTTATGATGTCATTGACCTCCTCATGTCTAGCATACTTCCTTCTGATGTGTGACACACTAGACCATGAAGTCCAATTGGTCAACCGTCGCCCTGCCGCAAATACACCTATGTTCGGTGAGTATGGGGGGGGCTAGGGCGAAAGGCAACACCCAAACCGAATGGCCTGTGGGTCGAGTCGAGTCCCCAGAGGAATTGGGAACAGCAAGAAGGAAATCTCCTGAGTGTGGGGCCTTCACCGCTAGGAGACGAGCTTTGTCCTTTCCTGAAGCGTTGGTGAGCATTGTGTTGGAAATTTTTCCATGATCGGTTTGTCCCAGTGGGACTGTTTGTGCTCTTTGGGAGGGCTGGTCTACATATATATATATATATATATATATATATATATATATATATATATATATATATATATATATATATATAGGGAAGGGACCACCTCTAGAACTTGCTGGGGCCCTCATCCTCAGAAAGACAATAAACGTACCTCAGGGAAAACTTTGAGGTTCTCTCCGGAGCTGTTAGAATAATTTTTCTCCTACCACCCTATATATTGAATGAGTGCTTTATTAATAGACAGAATACACTGACAGAAAACACAAAACATGAACATGAATACATTGGTACAATATATCAAAGATTATGAATCTCTAGTAGCTCCTCCGAAACCAGACGGCCCAGTACGCAGCATGCATATCCTCTGGATAGCCACGCTGAGGTGCTGGAACATGAAAGTGGCTCCCTTGGGTCCTTTGGGGGTGTCAATGAGTCTGGAACCCAGTTCTTTAAGGGGAAAAGTGTTGCATTTTTCCCCCTGTTCCCAAGATCTCTGATCCCACTGGGACAAATTGATACTGTTGGCTTATGTCCCCGTACTTGCCGATCTTGTACTCCTCCCCGTGGTCGCAGCTCCTCCCTGTCCCGACACTGTGATGGATATAGGTATCAGCCAGTGTCGACACCAGTATAGTCCCATGCTAAGAGCTTGCCAGTCTTCCATGGATAGATGGTGATCCCGTCGGGGCAGTTTGCTGGGTTGTGAGCATTGTTGGCTGCTAGTGATCGAGGCTCTCTCTCGGCTGGGCATCCAGCTGTATGAAGGGTTCTCTTTATGATGTCGTTGACTTTATTGTATCTTGCATGCCAACCCTTGGTTTTAAAACAGTTAAAACCATGTAGACCATATTAAATTTCTGGCATCGCCGCAAATACACGTATATTCCGTGTGAATAGGGGCAGCAAGGCGCAGAGCCACTGCAATACGAAGGGTCTTAGGGTCGGGCGTGCCCATGGCCGAAATGGGAACTGTTTGGAGGAAGTCCCCAGAGTGAAGTGCACTCACAGCTAGGAGATGGGCAGTCTCCCCGTCTGATGTTACAGCCCTGCATTTGGCAAGTATCTTTCAGTGATGGAGCCGTCCTAGCTTGACTGTTTGTAGGTTATATATATATATATATATATATATATATATATATATATATATATATATATTTGTGTGTGTGTGTGTGTGTGTGTGTGTGTGTGTGTGTGTGTGTGT
>WNWK01038979.1:0-17671 GCA_009830355.1 Cherax destructor
AGTGACTTACTACATAATGTGGTTTAAGTGACTTACTACATAATGTGGTTTAAGTGACTTACTACATAATGTGGTTTAAGTGACTTACTACATAATGTGGTTTAAGTGACTTACTACATAATGTGGTTTGAGTGACTTACTACATAATGTGGTTTAAGTGACTTACTACATAATGTGGTTTGAGTGACTTACTACATAATGTGGTTTAAGTGACTTACTACATAATGTGGTTTAAGTGACTTACTACATAATGTGGTTTAAGTGACTTACTACATAATGTGGTTTGAGTGACTTACTACATAATGTGGTTTGAGTGACTTACTACATAATGTGGTTTAAGTATAATAATAATAATAATAATAATAATAATAATAATAATAATAATAATAATAATAATAATAATAATAATAATAATAGTTTATTTGGACATGATACAAAGAATTACAATTGGTTATTGAGATTACATGAGGTGTACATGCCAAAAGACCCTAGTATGCAGGGCATTTTGGGCAGACTTAAAATTAACTTAAAATTAAATTGTAAGAATTTTTGTAGATAGTATACAATGAGTAAAGGTGAGTATTTAAGCTATGAAATTTGAACATAGTTTAGATATGACATTTTTTAAACATAGTTTTGTACTTTTGTCTTCATTATAAAATTAATTAAATCAGATTAAACAAATTAAAGCAATAATAATAATAAAATAATAAAAAGTTATGGTTGATAATTTATAAAATAAGTAAAGTTGCATATCTAAGTTATAAAGTTTGAATATAAGTTGAACATATCAATTAATTGTAGCAATTTATTGTAGCAATGCAACTAATTGAGTGAGATAACAATTTAAAACAATTAATTGCATTGCAGTTAGTTTACGTGGTCATTATAATGTAAGTGTTGTTGAAATAATTAGCTAAGTATGTATTATTCATAACAGGTTTTACATTCATTCATTCCTTCATTCATACATTACATTCAATTGATTAGTCAGGTTTTTACGTTAAGTGATTATTCTACTTTGCTGGGAATGTTTGATATGGAGCAATTAGCTTTGGGTGAGAAGGTGGTTTTTTAGCATCGTTTTGAATTGGGGTACAGGTAGGATTTCTTTGGCAATGACAGGTAATGAATTCCAAATTTTCGTGCCTTTTATATGCATTGAGTTTTTACATAGTGTTAGGTGGACACGGGGAACATCGAGGAGTGATCTGTGTCTAGTGTTATGGTCATGTGTCCTGTTAAAATTAGTAAGGAGAAGTTTGAGTGGTGGGTTAATATTTGCATAGAGTGTTATATGTATGTAATAGGCACACTAAAAAGTATGGATGTCTTGTATGGTGAGAAAGTTTAGGTTTTGAATATTGGTGGAGTATGTTGCCTGGAGTGAGAATTTGTTATCATTCTAACTGCTGCCTTTTGTTGTGTTATTAGTGGTCTGAGATGAGTTATTGATGTAGAGCCCCATGCGCAGATTCCATAGGTGAGGTAGGGGTAAATGAGTGAGTGATATAGGGTAAGGAGAGCTGGTTGTAGAACATAGTACCGTATCTTGGATAGTATTCCCACGGTCTTTGAGACTTTCGTGGAGATTTGTTGTATATGTGTCTGAAATTTGAGGCCACTGTCAAGATGGATTCCTAAGAATTTTCCCTCTGTGAGTTTTGCGATAGGGGACCCGTTTATCATTATGTTAAGTGGTGCGTTTGTAGCTCTGTTCCCAAACTGGATAAAATAGGTTTTATCAATATTGAGAGTAAGTTTGTTGGTCATCATCCAGGTAGATATTTTCTGCAATTCAGTATTTGCAGTGTTGGCTAATGTGTCTGGGCTTGGGTGAGAGATAACGTATGTAGTGTCATCTGCAAAAAGTATGGGTTTGAGTAGTTGAGATGCATTTGGTAGGTCGTTAATGTAAATGAGAAAGAGTAGTGGGCCAAGAACACTTCCCTGTGGGACACCTACGGTAATAGTTTGCGCGGTGGAGCTAGCTCCATTTGTGTACACATATTGGTTTCTGTTGCTAAGGTATGATTTTAGGTAGTTTAGGGAGTGTCCTCTTATACCATAGTGCGATAATTTTAAGTGTAACAGATCATGGTCAACTGTATCAAAAGCTTTACGTAAATCAATGAAGATTCCCACTGGGATTTCTTTTTTCTCAAGGGCGGTGTAAATTATTTCTAACATGTGTATAATGGCATCATTTGTATTTTTATTAGGCCTGAATCCAAATTGACAGTGGTTGAGTACGTTGTTGGAGGTGAGGTAGGAATATATTTGTCTATGAATTAATTTTTCAAAGATTTTGGAGAGAAGGGTAAGTTAGATATCGGCCTGTAGTTATTCAGGTCTGTTTGATCTCCTCCCTTATGTATTGGAGTGACCCTCGCTATTTTGAGTATTGATGGGAAGGTAGAGGATTCAATGGATTTGTTAAAAAGTGTTGCAATAATTGGTGAGAGAACTTGAGAGGCTTTTTTGTGACTTAGTACATAACAAAGAAACTGACTTGATATTATAAAATAAGGAGACTTGAGACCTAAACTTACTAAATTTCTTCCTGAAATCAAAACCATTTATAGTACACATCAAGCTCAAGGATCTCAATGGCTTATATTCAATGACTTATATTCAAACTTATATTCAAACTTTAAAACTTAGATAAGCAACTTTACTTATTTCATAAATTATCAACCATAACTTTTTATTATGTTATTATTACTATTGCTTTAATTTGTTTAATCTGATCTAATTAATTTTATAATGAAGACAAAAGTACAAAACTATGTTCAAATTTCATAGCTTAAATACTCACCTTTACTCATTATATACTATCAACAATAATTCTTACAATCTAGTTTTAAGCTAATTTTAAGTCTGCCCAAAATGCCCTGCATACTAGGGGCTTTTGGCATGTACACCTTATGTAATCTCAATAACCAAATGTAATTCTTTGTATCATGTCCAAATAAAAATTATTATTATTAAATTATTATTATTATTATTATTAATTAAGAATCTCAAACTTGATGAATGTAAACTTGAACTTGGTGAGTTACTGAAATAAATTTAATTTTGCTGTATTGAATTTTTATCCAATATTATACCTTTTCAACTCCCAAATTTGTTTTTATATCAGACAGGATATCAATTTTTTGAGGTGTGGAGTTGTGGCATGATGCAAGAAAGGTTGACACACAATGGCCTATACTATATTGTCACCATTTTAATTCAAGTACTGTTGACGATAAAGTTTATGCTGATTAACCCATTTGGATTTAGCGTTTTACTATGCATGTAATTAAACAATAATAAATAATAATAATAATAATAATAATAATAATAATAATAATAATAATAATAATTATAAAAATAATTACTTCAAAGTCAATATTTTTTTTTTCCTCAGGTGACCAAATCAGCGGAGTTTCTTCGTGACTTGAACTGTGAAGTGACGTGTAGCAGTGTGAAGACGCAGGTAAAGTGACGTGTAGCAGTGTGAAGACGCAGGTAAAGTGACGTGTAGCAGTGTGAAGACGCAGGTAAAGTGACGTGTAGCAGTGTGAAGACGCAGGTAAAGTGACGTGTAGCAGTGTGAAGACGCAGGTAAAGTGACGTGTAGTAGTGTGAAGACGCAGGTAAAGTGACGTGTAGCAGTGTGAAGACGCAGGTAAAGTGACGTGTAGCAGTGTGAAGACGCAGGTAAAGTGACGTGTAGCAGTGTGAAGACGCAGGTAAAGTGACGTGTAGTAGTGTGAAGACGCAGGTAAAGTGACGTGTAGCAGTGTGAAGACGCAGGTAAAGTGACGTGTAGCAGTGTGAAGACGCAGGTAAAGTGACGTTAATACTTGTGTCATAATGAATAAAATAAACTTTTAATATTAATAATAACAGTAATTATGACAATAATAATAATAATAATAATAATAATAATGATAATAATAATAATAATAATAATAATAATAATTATAATTATTATTATTATTATTATTATTATTATTATTATTATTATTAGTAGTAGTAGTAGTAGTAGTAGTAGTAGTAGTAGTAGTAGTAGTAGTAGTATCATTATAGAATTATTATAATAATAATTAATTATTATTTATATGTTTATTATAAAACTAATTTTTAAAACACATGTTTATAATGTTTTTTGTTTAGAGTGAAGGAACTTCAGTAAGGTTATTAATAAAAACTTACCATTGTTCTACCTGTGTTTGGACATTTTAAGTCATTGGCTTCACGACTATTTGTACATTAAATTACTTTAATTATGATGATGGAAAAAGAGTTGAACCCCTACGGGTCAAACAGCGCCTGGAAATACAAGAGATAGAGAATGTAATCAGGTTTTATTCTAAGTGAGAGAGAACTTATATATATTAAGATTCACACCTCCACCACCTCGCTCTCACTTAACTTACTTATATATATTAAGATTCACACCTCCACCACCTCGCTCTCACTTAACTTACTTATATATATTAAGATCCACACCTCCACCACCTCGCTCTCACTTAACTTACTTATATATATTAAGATTCACACCTCCACCACCTCGCTCTCACTTAACTTACTTATATATATTAAGATTCACACCTCCACCACCTCGCTCTCACTTAACTTACTTATATATATTAAGATTCACACCTCCACCACCTCGCTCTCACTTAACTTACTTATATATATTAAGATTCACACCTCCACCACCTCGCTCTCACTTAACTTACTTATATATTAAGATTCACACCTCCACCACCTCGCTCTCACTTAACTTACTTATATATATTAAGATTCACACCTCCACCACCTCGCTCTCACTTAACTTACTTATATATATTAAGATTCACACCTCCACCACCTCGCTCTCACTTAACTTTCCATAAAGTTCAGTAAATATTACTTCCTTACGCATAATCATTAAATAATTTTAATTATAATAGGTAATTACTTAGGTACCAGCAGTTATTCTCAATGGAATGTCTTTTTTTCTTGAAAATTATTTTATCGTTCATCAATATGTTATGTTAGGTAGTTTAAACTCCACAAAAAACTTAATAATGCTTCAACATCAATACATTGATGTACTTAATCTTTCAGTGTATATATTGTAAGAAATATACAGTACACTGCAAGATATACACTGAGTAATTGAATGAGCGATAGACACTTGAGATATGTTGCACATTAGACATGTGCAACATCTGACTATATTTACTGTAGTCGTTTATCCATCAAGTTGCTTCATCAATACAAATTCAAGGACATAATGTGAAGACAGTAGAACCATATACTAAAAGATGAGGTAATCAGTCCCTGAACCTCGGAGTTGGTGAAGAGTGTCGTAGTTTCGAACACTCTGAAGACTGAAACAAAGGAATGAAGACTGGCGCTATATACTGGCGTCAGAAGAGTGACGTAGCAGACGTATCAACTGTCACTGCTACACGTCCCTCACCTGACGCCAGTATATAAGCGCCAGTCTTTATTCCTGTGCTTTAGACTCTTCAAGACTACGGTGCTCTTCACCAGCTCCAAGGCTCAGGGACTGATCACCTCATGTTTTGTCTGTAATGTCTTCACATTATGTCCTTGAATCTGTATTGATAAAGCCACTGGATGGCGAAGCGTCTATAATAAAGACGCCCAGAGGCTGGACATGTGTCTATTTCTTAATGTTGTTGTTACTGAATACAATTCATTTACAACATGATATACATGAACTCGAAAATTTACGCAGAGAGATGTACCTTAAGATATATACAGAGAGATATACACTGAGGAAAATACGTGTCTACACATACAGATCGACACCCACCACCGACAGATATACACTAGACAATGGTTTTCAACCTTTTATCAGTGATGGCTCCTTCACGTTACATATTTTATTCTGTGACAACCCTAGTCAATTTTCTATTAGAACCGCTTCCCAAGAGCATAATATAATAATAATAATAATAATAATAATAATAATAATAATAATAATAATAATAATAATAATAATAATAATAATAATAATAATAATAAAAACATACAAGAGCATAAAACACACATATGAAATATACAGACCTGTTAGATTAACGTAGTGCACAAGCGTTATAGATCGAAATTAAATAAACAAAGCAAAGAGAAACTAACTTGTCTTGTGTGTCTGCTGACACATCATGTGTCCGTCTGGTAATGGTATTATGTGATAATGGGAACCTCTTTAATTTTTTTTCTGCTTCATTGCCAAACATGGTTTTTACAATGGCAATACAAGCAGGGAGAATAATTGTCTTTGCTTCTCTATGAGGAGTCATATTTTTAGCTAGTAATTCTGCTGCTAAATACCTGATCTCTTGAGCTTTATTAGAAACATTGATAGTTTTAGAAAATATCAGCTGTGTCGTCTTCGCTCTTACAAAAGTCTCTCAAAGTATGATGGAGGTTTGTTAGTAAGATGATGTTGTTTGTCAGTGAAATGTCTCATTAACTTGCTGGCTACCAGGGCTTCATTGTCCACTTTATCACCACTAATAACACATTCTGCCGGAGGATTAACTTCATCACCACACTAAGTAAATTCATGATATAAATACCTGTCAAAATATAGAATACTTTAATTTCTTCTATAACACCAGTTTTACCGGAAGTGGGAACTGTTCTCTCTGTTTCACTCATATTTACACCTTTGTCTTCCTTATCGCCTTCACTACAAACATCTTCATGTTTTCTCTTCTTGTACACTGACTTGTCCATATTAAGTTAAAGGAAACCTTTTGTTTATAACGTCCTTGATTATAGTAAAATCAGAAAGTGACTCGTTACATCTCCCTGGGAAATCAAAATGTCACTGACGAAAACCAATCACGTTGTGAATGGTACAAGATGTGAAATTGTAAACAAAGAAAATGATAACAAAAAAGGCACAATATCGTGAATGGAACAATACACACACAACCCGCACATATAAAAGGGAGGAGCTTACGACGACGTTTCGGCCCGATTTGGACCATTTACAAAGTCACACTAACACACAGAGACGGAGGAAGAAGGGGTAATTATAGGCAGGCAGACAGGGGAGGGTACAAGAGAGTGGGGAAATAATGGAGTAAGTAGTGGAAGTGGTAGTAGTAGTAATAGTAGTAGTGAAGACAGTCATATTCTAGGAAGGGAGCACTGCAATGAGGCTAGCGGCCCGCAAGGGTGGGACGAGAACACAGAGGGAGGAAAGGCGAATAAAATGAAGGACAAATACAAGGCAAAAGAAAAGAAAGAAAGGAAAACCCATAGGAGAAAAAAGGAGAAGGGGGAAGAGATGAAAGGGGAAGGAATCAGGTTAAGTCACGGGTGTTCTGAAGTTTAGAGCATTTAACAATGTAATGAGAGAGGAAAGTATCTACAGAGACAAAGCCTAAGATTCATACAGGGAAAGTTGTGTATAAGGGAGGATTCAACCAGGCGGCGACTATGAAAGTTGGACATAGGGTAGACAGTTTTAGCAGAAGACCAATCAATAGGATGACTGTGATCTCTGACATGACAGAAAAGAGCATTATTAGTGTCGGCAAGCCTAACTATTTTTGTGCTCCTTGAGTCTGTCAGAAAGAGATCGGCCAGTTTCTCCGAAGTACTGAAGAGGACAGGAGGAGCAAGAAATAGAGTAGACACCAGGAGAATCTGTGGAAGGAGGGGAGGTATGAACTAGATTAGTGCGAAGAGTGTTAGTCTGACGAAAGGTAAGTTTGATGTCTAAGGAACGGAGAGAGTTGCTGAGATTAGAGAGACCAGAGATGTAGGGAAGGCAGAGGACTGGAGAGTTCTCAGGAGTAGAGGGTTTAGGAGAGAAGAAAATCCGTTTGGCACGAGAGAAAGCAAAGTCTATGAAATGGGAAGGGTAGCCAAGGCGGGAAAATGAATTATGAAGAGTGGAAATTTCTGCTTCAAGAAACTGAGGATCACAGATGCGGAGAGCACGGAGAAAGAGGGAGATAAGAACACTCTTCTTGACAGAGGAGGCATGATAAGAGAAGTAGTGAATGTACATGCCACTGTGCATAGGCTTGCGGTACACGGAGAAGGTAGGCAAAACCTGTATCTGAGCGGTGGACATGAACATCAAGGAAAGGAAGCAAAGAATTAGATTCCCAATCAGCTTTAAACTTAATGGAGGGGCAAGATTATTAAGAGCATCAAGAAAAGGTTGGAAGAGACTTAAGTCATGAGGCCAAAGAGCAAAGATGTCATCAACATAGCGGAGCCAGAGTGAAGGACGTACATCAATAGTTGGAAGAAGGACAGTCTCGAAGTATTCCATGTAAAGATTAGCAAGAACAGGAGATAGAGGAGAGCCCATAGCGACACCAAATGTTTGAGAATAATATTTACCTTGAAAGGAAGGGCCGAAACGTCGTCGTAAGCTCCTCCCTTTTATATGTGCGGGTTGTGTGTGTAAAGAAAATTATCGTAAACCTAACACAAACGGTGACTATTATATAAATTTGTTTTCCCATCGTAAAGATCTTTGATTTAATATTATGTATGTGGACTTCAGGATGTGCATGGTTATAGAGGGGCAAAGTAAAATGTTGATGGGATATAACGGGAATGGTATAAGACAGAGGTAGGTGAGGGTTGATAAACCAAAGGAGGAGGCAGTTAGGGTAAGATATAAACAACTAGTGGAAGAAAGATGGGCAACTGAGGGTACGGGCAATAAGGTTGAAGATATATGTGGGTAGATTTAAGAATGTTGTGTGAGTGTTCAGCAGAACTTTTTGGTTCCAGGAAAGTGTTGTGGGGGAGGGAAAAAAAATGGTGGAATGATAAGATAAGATTAGATAAGATTTTGTTCGGATTTTTAACCCCGGAGGGTTAGCCGCCCAGGATAACACAAGAATGGCAGTGCATCATCGAGGGACAATCTGTCTTATTTCCATTGGGGTCTCAATCTTGTCCCCCAGGATGCAACCCACACCAGTCGACTAATACCAAGGTACCTACTTGCTAGGTGAACAGGACAACAGGTGTAATGAAATTTGCCGAAATGTTTCCACCCCGCCAGGAATCGAACCTGGGACCTCCGCGTGTGAAGCTCTCACTTCACACGCGCATGAGAAGTTTTTACAACGTAGAAGGGATATAAGGAGGGAGGAGTAAAAGGAGAGAGGTTAAGAGAGTGGTGAAGAAATATAAAAATAGAGCAAATGAAAGAGTAGGTGAGATGCTATCAACAAATTTTGTTGAGAATAAGAAAATGTTTTGGAGTGAGATTGACAAGTTGAGAAAGTCTTGGAAACGAATGGAGGCATTGGGAAGACGGAGGAAATATTTTGAGGAACTGTTAAATGTTGATGAAAATAGGGAAACTGTGATTTCGTGCATTAGACAGGGAGATGTAACGTCATGTAGGAGTGAGTAAGAACCAGGAGTTTGGAGGAGGTTCATGAGGCAGTGGGGAGAATGAAAGGGGTAAAGCAGCTGGGATTGTTGGGATCAAGACAGAAATGTTATAAGCAAGCTAGGATATAGTTTTAGAATGATTCGTGCTTTTATTTAATAAATATATGAAAGATGGGAAGGTACTTATATTATGGCAGATAATATGTTTACGTCCTTTGTATAAAGGCAATGAGGACAAAAGAGAGAGTAAAAATTATAGGGGAATAAGCCTGTTTAGTATACCTGGTAAGGTGTACGGTAAAGATATTACTGAAAGAATTAAGAGCAAGCCGGAGAGCAGGATCACAGATGGACAATGAGACTTCAGGAAGGGTAGGGGGTGTTTAGACCAAGTGTTTACATCGAAGAATAACGATAAATTGTATTTAGATGTGGGTAAAGAGGTTTTCGTTGAATATATGGATTTGGAAAAGGCGTTTGATAAGGTGGATATGGGAACAATGTGGCAGATGTTGCAGTGTATGAAATAGATAGTATGTTAATGAAAGCAGTTATGAGTTTTTACGAAGATAAGGCACAAGTTAGAGTTTGGAGGACAGACAGAGATTATTTCCCAGTAAAAGCAGCCTTAGACAAGGATAATGAGATAAAGAATCTAACATAAAGTGAGGGATGACACAGTTTGTTTTTGCTGATGACACTCTGCTTTTGAGGATTCTGAAGAGAAGATGCAGAGGTTGGTGGACGAGTTTAGAAGTGTATGTTAAAGAAGGAAGTTAAAAGTGAATATAGAAAAGAGCAAGATGATGAGGATAATAAATAATCTAGGTAATCAAAAACTGGATAGCAGATTGGGGGGGGAGGAAGTATGGAGAAAATTTAGTGTATTCAGATATTTGGGAGTGGAATTGTCAGCAGATGGGTCTATGAAAGATGAGTTGAATCATAGGATTGATGAGGGGAAAAAAGGTGAGTAGTGCACTGAAGAGTTTATGGAGACAAAATAACGTTATCCATTGAAGCAAAGTATGGAATATGAGAGTATAGGAGTACCAACGCTCTTATATAGGTGAGTGGTGCATCGAGGTATCTGTGGAGACAAAAAACGTTATCTATGGAGGCAAAGAAGGGAATGTATGAAAGTATAGGGGTACCAACACTCTTATATGGGTGTGAAGCATGGGTGGTGAATGTTGAAAAAAAGAAGGCTGGAGGCAGTGGACATGTCGTGTCTGAATGCTATGTGCTGAGTGAATATTATACAAAGAATACATTACTTGGAGATTAGGTGTGGGGTTTCTAAAACTACTACCCAGAGGAGGAGTTGTTGAGGTGGTTCAGACATTTATAAAGGATGGAACGAAATAGAGTGACTTGGTTGACACACACACTGTGAATCGACCCCTGCAGCTACAACTAGATGAGTACACACAAGCACACACACATACACACACAAACACACACACACACACACACACACACACACACACACACACACACACACACACACACACACACACACACACACACTTAAAGTGGGACACCAACAATGAATATACCAAGTGTTGGATGACATACACACAACTGAGGAGGAGGTGAAGAAGATGCTTAGTGACCTTGATACATCAAAGGCGATGGGACCCGACAACATCTCCCCGTGGATCCTTAGAGAGGAAGCAGAGATGCTGTGTGTGCCACTAACCACAATATTCAACACATCCCTTGAAACTGGGCAACTACCTGGGGTATGGAAGAAGGCAAATGTAGTTCCCATTTTTAAGAAAGGAGACAGAAACGAGGCACTAAACTAGAGACCAGTGTCACTTAAGTGTATAGTGTGCAAAGTGGGTTGATTGCATTTTCTTGGACTGCAAGAAGGCCTTCGACACAGTTCCTCACAAGAGATTAATGCAGAAATTAGAGGATCAGGCATGTATAACAGGAAGGGCACTGCAATGGATCAGAGAATACCTGACAGGGAGGCAACAGTGGGTCATGGTACGTGATGAGGTATCACAGTGGGCTCCTGTGACGAGTGGGGTCCCACAGGGGTCAGTCCTAGGACCAGTGCTATTCTTGGTATATGTGAATGTCATGACGGACGGGATAGACTCAGAAGTATCTCTGTTCGCAGACGATGTGAAGTTAATGAGGAGAATTTAATCAGATGAGGATCAGGCAGGACTTTAAAGAGACCTGGACATACTGGACACCTGGTCCAGCAACTGCCTTCTCGAATTTAACCCTGCCAAGTGCAAAGTCATGAAGATCGGGGAAGGGCAAAGAAGACCGCAGACAGAGTATAGGCTAGGTGGCCAAAGACTGCAAGCCTCGCTCAAGGAGTAAGATCTTAGGGTGAGTATAACACCAAACACGTCTCCGGAAGCACACATCAACCAGATAACTGCTGCAGCATACGGGCGACTGGCAAACCTGAGAAGGAATTAGTAAGGAATCGTTCAAGACACTGTACACCGTGTACGTCAGGCCCATTCTAGAATATGCAGCGCCAGTTTGGAACCCGTACCTTGTCAAGCACGTCAAGAAATTAGAGAAAGTGCAAAGGTTTGCGACAAGGTTAGTTCCAGAGTTAATGGGAATGTCCTATGAAGAAAGGGTAAGGGAAATCGGCCTGACAACACTGGAGGACAGGAGGGTTAGGGGAGACATGATAACGACATACAAAACACTGCGGGGAATAGACAAGATGGATAGAGACAGGATATTCCAGAGAGGGGACACAGAAACAAGGGGTCACAATTGGAAGTAGAAGACTCATTTGAGTCAAACGGATGTTAGGAAGTATTTCTTCAGCCAAAGAGTAGTCAGGAAGTGGAATAGTCTAGCAAGTGATGTAGTAGAGGCAAGAACCATACATAGCTTTAAGACGAGGTATGATAAACTCATGGAGCAAGGAGAGAGAGGACCTAGTAGCAGTCAGTGAAGAGGAGGGGCCAGGAGCTAAGTCTCGACCTCTGCAACCACAATTAGGTGAGTACAATTAGATGAGTACACAGACACACACACACACACACACACACACACACACACACACATACATATGAGCTCATTAATTAGGAGAAGCAAGAGACTACATAATAGGAACACTTCAGTCTGGAGGTCCCAAGGTGATAATTGCAGTGATGTATAACCCACCACAGAACAACAGGAAGCCAAGGCAAGAGTATGATGAGATAAGAGAGAGATGGTTGACACACTGGCTGAAGTGGCCAGAAGGGCTCATGCGAGCAGGGCAAAGCTGCTGATTGTGGGTGACTTCAATCACAAGGAAATAGACTGGGAGAACCTGGAACCACATGGGGACCCAGAAACGTGGAGGGCTAAGAGGATGAAGGTGGTACTGGAAAATCTCATGTACCAACACGTAAGGGACACTACCAGAGAGAGACGAGAGGATGAACCAGCAAGACTGGACCTAGTATTCACCTCGAGTAGTGCAGATATTGAGGACATCACATATGAAAGACCCCTTGGGGCCAGTGACCATGTGTTTCTGTGCTTCGAATACATAGCAGAGTTACAAGTGGAGATGGAAACAGGACGAATGAAGCCAAACTACAAGAGAGTGGACTACACAGGCATGAAGAATTTCCTGCACAGGGTTCAGTGGGACAGAAAACTGGCATAGAAGTCAATAAACGAGATGATGGAATATGTGACAACAATTTGCAAGGAAGCTGAGGAGAAGTTTGTACCAAGGGTAAGATAAATAACGAGAAAGCCAGAATGAGCCCTTGGTTCACCCACAGGCGTAGAGAGGCCAAAACCAAGGGTGGTAGAGAATGGAAGAAGTATAGAAGGCAAAGGACCCAGGAGAATAAGGAGAGCAGTCGTAGAGCCAGAAATGAATATGCACAGGTAAGAAGGGAGGCCCTACGACAATCCGAAAATGACATAGCAGCGAAAGCCACATCTGACCCGAAGATGTTATACAGCCACATCAGGAGGAAAATAACAGTCATGAACCAGATAATCAGGCTGAGGAAGGAAGGGAGATAACATGAAACGACTGCGAAGTATGTGAGGAGCTCAACATGAGATTCAAAGAAGTGTTGACAGAGGAGACAGAAGGGACTCCAGAAGCACGGAGAGGTGGCTTACACCATCAACTATTGAATACAATACATACAACCGAGGAAGAAGTGATGAGGCTTCTAAGCGAGGTAGATAACTCAAATGCGATGGGACCGGACGCTGGGTGTGTCACTAACAACAATTTTCAACACATCCATTGTAACTGGGGAACTACCTGAGGTATGGAAGACATCAAATGTAGTTGCTATTTTTAAGAAAGGAGACAGACACGAAGCACTAAACTATAGACCAGTGTCACTGATGTGTACATTATGCAAAGTCATGGAAAAGATTATCAGGAGGAGAGTGATGGAACACCTAAAACGGGGGAAGCTTATAAACTACAACCAGAACAAATTCATGAAAGGCAAATCCTGTGTCACAAACCTACTGGAGTTTTATGACAAGGTACCGGAAGTAAGACACGAGAGAGAGGGATGGGTTGAATGCCTTTTCTTGGACTGCAAGAAGGCCTTCGACACAGTTCCTTACAAGAGATCAGTGCAAAAGCTAGAGGATCAGGTACATACAATAGGATGGGCACTGCAGTGGATCAGAGAATACCTGACAGGGTGGCAACAACGAGTCATGGTACGTGACGAGGTGTCAGATATATGTCGTGCCGATTAGGTAAAACTGGTCTAATTTTCTCTTATACGTTAAAAGATATATTTTTTTCATTTATGTTAATGTAATAATTAAAAATTTTGTACCAAGAGAAACTTTGAAAACCTACCTAACCTTATTACAACAAGCGCAATTTAATTTAGCCTAACTAAACTAAATATATTTTAGATACGTTAACATAAATTTAATAATAAACAAACACAATGAAATATATTTTTTTCGTTATGTTCAGAATGATTTTGGCGAAATTATTGCATACACAAATTTTCACTTGTCTTATATGGCAAGGTGAGCGTTGCTATTTAAACCAAAATCACAAGTTTTACCTAATCGGCACGACATATATATGTCGTGCCATATATATATATATATATATATATATATGTCGTGCCGATTAGGTAAAACTTGCGATTTTGCTTAAATAGCAACGCACCTGCCATATAAGACAAGTGAAAATTGTGTATGCAATAATTTCGCCAAAATCATTCTGAACATAACGAAAAATATATTTCATTGTGTTTGTTTATTATTAAATTAATGTTAACGTATCTAAAATATATTTAGTTGGTAGACTAAATTAAATTGCCTTTGAATAAGGTTAGGTAGGTTTTCAAAGTTTCTCTTGGTACAAAATTATAAATTCTTATATTAACATAAATGAAAAATATATCTTTAAACGTATAAGAGAAAATTTTAGAAAGGACTTAATTTTAGATGAGTTCTTGCTAATTGACCAGTTTTACCTAATCCAGCATATATATATATATATATTATATATATATATATAGGTAGACAGCAACCACCCAGGAGGTACTACCGTCCTGCCAGGTGACTGTGAAACAGAAACCTGAAACTGTTTTACATGATGGTAGGATTGCTGGTGTCTTTTTCTGTCTCATAAACACGCTGGACAACAGGTATATCTAGCTACTTCTACTTACACTTTAGGTCACACTACACTGGCATACACATGCATATATATACATACACACATCTAGGTTTTTCTTCTTTTCTTAATAGCTCTTGTTCTTTTTATTTTCTCTATTGTCCATGGAGAAGTGGAAAAGAATCTTTCCTCCGTAAGCCATGCGTGTCGTATGAGGCGACTAAGATGCCGGGAGCAATGGGCTAGTAACCCCTTCTCCTGTACAAATCTACTAAAAACGAGAAGAAGAAAAACTTTATAAAATTGGGTTGTCTGAATGTGCGTGGATGTAGTGCGGATGATAAGAAAGAGATGATTGCCGATGTTATGAATGAAAAGAAGTTGGATGTCCTGGCCCTAAGCGAAACAAAGCTGAAGGGCTTGGCGAGTTTCAGTGGGGAGAAATAAATGGGATTAAGTCAGGAGTATCTGAGAGAGTTAGAGCTAAGGAAGGGGTAGCAATAATGTTGAAGGATCAGTTATGGAAGGAAAAGAGGGAATATAAATGTGTAAATTCAAGGATTATGTGGATTAAAATAAGGGTCGGATGCGAAAAGTGGGTCATAATAAGCGTGTATGCACCTGGAGAAGAGAGGAGTGTAGAGGAGAGAGAAAATTTTGGGAGATGTTAAGCGAATGTATAGGAACTTTTGAACCAAATGAGAGAGTAATTGTGGTAGGGGACCTAAATGCTAAAGTGGGAGAAACATGCAGAGAGGGTGTAGTAGGTAAGTTTGGGGTGCCAGGTGTAAATGATAATGGGAGCCCTTTGATTGAACTTTGTATAGAAAGGGGTTTAGTTATAGGTAATACATATTTTAAGAAAAAGAGGATAAATAAGTATACAAGATATGATGTAGGGCGTAATGACAGTAGTTTGTTGGACTATGTATTGGTAGATAAAAGACTGTTGAGTAGACTTCAGGATGTACATGTTTATAGAGGGGCTACAGATATATCAGATCACTTTTTAGTTATAGCTACAGTGGGAGTAAAGGTAGATGGGATACAAGGAAAATAGAATCAGTAAGTAAAGAGAGGTGAAGGTTTATAAACTAAAAGAGGAGGCAGTTAGGGTAAGATATAAACAACTATTGGAGGATAGATGGGCTAGTGAGAGTGTAGGCAATGGGGTCGAAAATGTATGAGGTAGATTTAAAAATGTAGTGTTAGAGTGTTCAGCAGAAGTTTGTGGTTACAGGCGAGTGGGTGCGGAGGGAAGAGGAGCGATTGGTGGAATGATGATGTAAAGAGAGTAGTAAGGGAGAAAAAGTTAGCATATGAGAGGTTTTTACAAAGTAGAAGTGATGCAAGGAGGGAAGAGTATATGGAGAGAAAAAGAGAGGTTAAAGAGTGGTGAAGCAATGTAAAAGAGAGCAGATGAGAGAGTGGGTGAGATGTTATCAGCAAATTTTGTTGAAAATAAGAAAAAGTTTTGGAATGAGATTAATAAGTTGAGGAAGCCTAGAGAACAAATGGATTTGACAGTTAAAAATAGGAGAGGAGAGTTATTAAATGGAGAGTTAGAGGTATCGGGAAGATGGAGAGAATATTTTGAGGATTTGTTAAATGTTGATGAAGACAGGGAAGCTGTGATTTCGTGTGTAGGGCAAGGAGGAATAACATCTTATAGGAGTGTGGAAGAGCCAGTTGTGGGTGTAGGGAAAGTTCGTGAGGCAGTGGGTAGAATGAAAGGGGGTAAGGCAGCTGGGATTGATGAGATAAAGATAGAAATGTTAAAAGCAGGTGGGGATATAATTTTGGAGTGGTTGGTGCTATTATTTAATAAATGTATGGAAGAGGGTAAGGTACCTAGGGATTGGCAGAGAGCGTGTATTGTTCCTTTGTATAAAGGCAAAGGGGACAAAAGAGAGTGCAAAAATTATAGGGGAATAAATCTGTTGAGTGTACCTGGTAAAGTGTATGGTAGAGTTATTATTGAAAGAATTAAGAGTAAAACAGAAAGCAGGATAGCAGATGAACAAGGGGCTTTAGGAAAGGTAGGGGTGTGTAGACCAAGTGTTTACAGTGAAACATATAGGGGGAACAGTATTTGGATGGGGGTTAAAATGTTTTTGTGGCATTTATGGATTTGGAAAAGGCGTATGATGGGGGTAAAATAGGGGCAATGGGCAGATGTTGCAGGTGTATGGAATAGGAGGAAGGTTTTTAAAGCAGTAAAAAGATTTTTTATGGGGATATGAGGCTAAAGGTTGGGAGTGTGTAGGAGGGAAGGGGACTATTTCCCAGTAAAAGTGGGCCTTAGACAAAGGGTGTGTGATTCACCGTGGTTGTTCAATATATTTATAGATGGGGTTGTAAAGAAGTGAATGCGGGGTCTTGGCAAGAGGTGTTTGGGCTAAAAAATAAAAAGAAAAAACAAAGTGGGAGTTGTCACAGTTGCTTTTTCTTTACCTGTGCTTTTGGGGGGATTCTGAAAGAAGTTTCAGAGGTTGGTGGATGAATTTGGTAGGGTGTGTAAAAAAAAAAATTTAAAGTGAATATAGGAAAAAAAGTAAAGGGGATGAGGATAACAAAAAAAATAGGTGACGAAAAATTTGGGTATCAGATTGGAGGAGAAGTATGGGGGGGTGAATGTATTCAGATATTTGGGAGTGGACCTTCGGGGGATGG
>WNWK01038980.1:0-17671 GCA_009830355.1 Cherax destructor
GCATAAATGGGAGAAATCAGAGTGGGGAAGCGTCACAAGCGGTGTTCCACAGGGGTCAGTATTGGGCCCCTTGTTGTTCACAGTCTACATAAACGACATAGATGAGGGAATAAATAGCGACATAAGCAAATTTGCCGATGACACCAAAATAGGCCATCCAATTCATTCAAATGAGGACATTAGAGCACTCCAGGATGATTTGAATAGACTGATGCAGTGGTCGGAGAAGTGGCAGATGCAGTTTAACATAGATAAATGCAAAGTTCTAAATATTGGACAGGACAATAACGATGGCACATATAAACTAAATAATGTAGATCTTAATACTACTGATTGCGAAAAGGATTTAGGAGTTCTGGTTAGCAGTAATCTAAAACAAAGACAAAAGTGCATAAGTGTTCACAATAAAGCGAACAGAATCCTTGGCTTCATATCAAGAAGCATAAATAATAGGAGTCCTCAGGTTGTTCTTCAACTCTATATATCCTTGGTTAGGCCTCATCTAGATTATGCTGCACAGTTTTGGTCACCGTATTACAGAATGGATATAAATGCTCTGGAAAACGTACAGAGGAGGATGACTAAGTTGATCCCATGTATCAGAAATCTTCCATATGAGGATAGACTGAGGGCCCTGAATCTGCACTCTCTAGAATGGCGTAGAATTAGGGGGGATATGATTGAGGTGTATAAATGGAAAACAGAAATAAATTGGTTTGGTAATAGAGTTGTCGATGAGTGGAACAAACTCCCGAGTACAGTTATAGAGGCTAAAACGTTGTGTAGTTTTAAAAATAGGCTAGATAAATATATGAGTGGGTGCGGGTGGGTGTGAGTTGGTCCTGACTAGCTTGTGCTACTAGGTCAGATGCCGTGCTCCTTCCTTAAGTGAATGTAACCTGACCTGGCTGGGTCGGGGCATTGGCTTAAGCCGGTGGGAGACTTGGACCTGCCTCGCATGGGCCAGTAGGCCTGCTGCAGTGTTCCTTCTTTCTTATGTTCTTATAACCCAGCAGACCTACCTAGCATAACCCAGCAGACCTACCTAGCATAACCCAGCAGATCTACCTAGCATAACCCAGCAGACCCACCTAGCATAACCCAGCAGACCCACCTAGCATAACCCAGCAGACCTACCTAGCATAACCCAGCAGACCTACCTAGCATAACCCAGCACACCTACCTAGCATAATCCAGTAAACCCACCTAGCATAACCCAGTAGACCCACCTAGCATAACCCAGCAGACCTACTATACAACCCCACCATCAACCCCTCCCCCCCAGCCTGGTTCTTATCAACACAGTGTTGCAGCCTGGTTCTTATCAACACAGTGTTGCAGCCTGGTTCTTATCAACACAGTGTTGCAGCCTCGTTCTTATCAACACAGTGTTGCAGCCTGGTTCTTATCAACACAGTGTTGTAGCCTGGTTCTTATCAACACAGTGTTGCAGCCTGGTTCTTATCAACACAGTGTTGCAGCCTGGTTCTTATCAACACAGTGTTGCAGCCTGGTTCTTATCAACACAGTGTTGCAGCCTTGTTCTTATCAACACAGTGTTGCAGCCTGGTTCTTATCAACACAGTGTTGCAGCCTGGTTCTTATCAACACAGTGTTGCAGCCTGGTTCTTATCAACACAGTGTTGCAGCCTGGTTCTTATCAACACAGTGTTGCAGCCTGGTTCTTATCAACACAGTGTTGCAGCCTGGTTCTTATCAACACAGTGTTGCAGCCTGGTTCTTATCAACACAGTTTTGCAGCCTGGTTCTTATCAACACAGTGTTGCAGCCTGGTTCTTATCAACACAGTGTTGCAGCCTGATTCTTATCAACAGTGTTGCAGCCTGGTTCTTATCAACACAGTGTTGCAGCCTGGTTCTTATCAACACAGTGTTGCAGCCTGGTTCTTATCAACACAGTGTTGCAGCCTGGTTCTTATCAACAGTGTTGCAGCCTGGTTCTTATCAACAGTGTTGCAGCCTGGTTCTTATCAACACAGTGTTGCAGCCTGGTTCTTATCAACACAGTGTTGCAGCCTGGTTCTTATCAACACAGTGTTGCAGCCTGGTTCTTATCAACACAGTGTTGCAGCCTGGTTCTTATCAACACAGTGTTGCAGCCTGGTTCTTATCAACACAGTGTTGCAGCCTGGTTCTTATCAACAGTGTTGCAGCCTGGTTCTTATCAACAGTGTTGCAGCCTGGTTCTTATCAACACAGTATTGCAGCCTGGTTCTTATCAACACAGTGTTGCAGCCTGGTTCTTATCAACACAGTGTTGCAGCCTGGTTCTTATCAACAGTGTTGCAGCCTGGTTCTTATCAACACAGTGTTGCAGCCTGGTTCTTATCAACACAGTGTTGCAGCCTGGTTCTTATCAACACAGTGTTGCAGCCTGGTTCTTATCAACACAGTGTTGCAGCCTGGTTCTTATCAACAGTGTTGCAGCCTGGTTCGTATCAACAGTGTTGCAGCCTGGTTCTTATCAACACAGTGTTGCAGCCTGGTTCTTATCAACACAGTGTTGCAGCCTGGTTCTTATCAACACAGTGTTGCAGCCTGGTTCTTATCAACACAGTGTTGCAGCCTGGTTCTTATCAACACAGTGTTGCAGCCTGGTTCTTATCAACAGTGTTGCAGCCTGGTTCTTATCAACAGTGTTGCAGCCTGGTTCTTATCAACACAGTGTTGCAGCCTGGTTCTTATCAACACAGTGTTGCAGCCTGGTTCTTATCAACACAGTGTTGCAGCCTGGTTCTTATCAACACAGTGTTGCAGCCTGGTTCTTATTAACAGTGTTGCAGCCTGGTTCTTATCAACAGTGTTGCAGCCTGGTTCTTATCAACACAGTGTTGCAGCCTGGTTCTTATCAACACAGTGTTGCAGCCTGGTTCTTATCAACACAGTGTTGCAGCCTGGTTCTTATCAACACAGTGTTGCAGCCTGGTTCTTATCAACACAGTGTTGCAGCCTGGTTCTTATCAACACAGTGTTGCAGCCTGGTTCTTATCAACACAGTGTTGCAGCCTGGTTATTATCAACACAGTGTTGCAGCCTGGTTCTTATCATTGCAGGTTTGGAAGCAGAGTGAAGCCTGTGTGTCTGCCTGACCTGGCTGCCTCCTATGATAACCTGACTCACTGTCTTGTTATGGGGTGGGGAGAGAGCCTTTATATATCTGATGTAAGTTCATACATATATATGTACACATGTATACCCATATATATATACATATACATATATTAATAATAATAATAATAATAATAATAATAATAATAATAATAATAATAATAATAATAATAATAATAATAATAATAATAATAATAATAATAATTATTATTATTATTATTATTGAGGTACTTTTGGTAAGACTGATGGACTCAGACATTACGTCCTGGCTGAGGGACTGACCACCATAAATCCTTGTTCACCAAGGTTGATAGACTGATGACATCATCTTTACTACACATGCTACCTCTGTATCTGACTGAAGAAGCCCACTGTGTGGGCGAAACATCTCAACAAAGATACCCAAGTGTTGTACATGTCTAGGAGTGCCTATTGTGGAATCACATCACCAGCCACTGGCTTCATCAGTCCAAAAACAGAAAAACGGTGGAAAAATGTGAGGTAGTCAGTCCCTAAGCCAGGACTCGACGTCTAGAGTTCATCAGTCTTACCAAAAGTACCTCAATATATGCCCAGAATCCTAAATATATATATACAAGTGTACTACATATCTGGTATGTATTTCAGAGCATCTACAGACCATCTTCTAGAGTACAAAGCTTCAGTCCCACTCGAGTACCAGATCGCGAGTGCCAGCTACTCACTGGAGTCCAGAACTACTCGTCATCTAACACCTGCTTCGCAGGGGAGAGTACATTGTCGTCTGTGTGTAGGGGGGACTCAGGTGGCCCCCTGGTGTGTAAGGTAGATGGTAGGTACTATGTGTATGGTGTGGTATCCCGGGGTCTACACTGTCAGGCTCCCACTTCCCTACCTCAGGTATACACTCGTGTCAGTAAGTATGTCAGGTGGATTCTGGAGAAAATGTTGGTGGATCAGAGTTAGTGATGTTGGGAAGTGTTTTTTTAAGCCTTGAGTGGGAGGATGGTGGTGGTGGGTGGTGTGGTTGCTGGGCCCGTGTTGGGGGTCTGTGGTGTTGTAGGGTGGTTCCTGGACCCGTTGTTGGGGTCTGTGATGTTGTAGGGTGGTTCCTGGGCCCGTGTTGGGGGTCTGTGGTGTTGTAGGGTGGTTCCTGGACCCGTTGTGGGGGTCTGTGATGTTGTAGGGTGGTTCCTGGGCCCGTGTTGGGGGTCTGTGGTGTTGTAGGGTGGTTCCTGGACCCGTTGTGGGGGTCTGTGATGTTGTGGGGTGGTTCCTAGGCCCGTTGTGGGGGTCTGTGATGTTGTGGTATGGTTGCTGGGCCAGTTGTGGGGGTCTGTGATGTTGTGGTGTGGTTGCTGGGCCAGTTGTGGGGGTCTGTGATGTTGTGGTGTGGTTGCTGGGCCAGTTGTGGGGTCTATGATGGAAATAAATGGTGTAAAATACCGACACAATGGAAAAATAAACACATAAGCAGTATAATGTGATCCTTTATTGACAACGTTTCGCCCACGCAGTGGGCTTTATCCAGTCACTAACACATCTGTTTGTGACTGGATAAAGCCCACTGTGTGGGCGAAACGTTGTCATTAAAAGGATCACATTATACTGTTTATGTGTTTATCTTTCCACGGGGATCTATGATGTTGTGGTGTGGTTCCTGGACTCGTTGTGGGGGTCTATGATGTTGTGGTGTGGTTCCTGGACTCGTTGTGGGGGTCTATGATGTTGTGGTGTGGTTCCTGGACTCGTTGTCGGGGTCTATGATGTTGTGGTGTGGTTCCTGGACTCGTTGTGGGGGTCTATGATGTTGTGGTGTGGTTCCTGGACTCGTTGTGAGGGTCTATGATGTTGTGGTGTGGTTCCTGGACTCGTTGTGGGGGTCTGTGATGTTGTGGGGTGGTTCCTGGACTCGTTGTGGGGGTCTGTGATGTTGTGGGGTGGTTCCTGGACTCGTTGTGGGGGTCTATGATGTTGTGGGGTGGTTCCTGGACTCGTTGTGGGGGTCTGTGATGTTGTGCTATGGTTCCTGTACTCGTTGTGGGGGTCTGTGATGTTGTGGGGTGGTTCCTGGACTCGTTGGGGGTCATGATGTTGTGGTGGTTCTGACTCGTTGTGGGGGTCTGTGATGTTATGCTATGGTTCCTGACTCGTTGTGGGGTCTGTGATGTTGTGGGTGGTTCCTGACTCGTTGTGGGGTCTGGATGTTGTGCTATGGTTCCTGTACTCGTTGTGGGGGTCTGTGATGTTGTGGGGTGGTTCCTGGACTCGTTGTGGGGGTCTATGATGTTGTGGGGTGGTTCCTGGACTCGTTGTGGGGGTCTGTGATGTTGTGCTATGGTTCCTGTACTCGTTGTGGGGGTCTGTGATGTTGTGCTATGGTTCTTGGACTCGTTGTGGGGGTCTGTGATGTTGTGCTATGGTTCCTGGGCCCATTGTGTGGTTCCTAATGTTGTGGTATGGTTCCTGGACCACTAAGTGCCTCTGTAATGTTGAGGTACAATCCCTAGACCCATTATGTACCTCTGTAATGTTGAGATATAGCTCTTGGACCCATGGATACGGTGTACATAATAAATATATTAAACTATAACTACCATGTGTTTAAATCAGCCCGTGTCAAAATTCAAGGCCTATAAGAGGCCTTGAAATCTAGATCAATCTGCCTGACGATTCCAGAGATCCCCCAACAACCCCCCACTTCTAAACTACAGGTACTGTGAGGACCCTGGGTTACAGGTACTGTGAGGACCCTGAGCTACAGGTACTGTGAGGACTCTGAGCTACAGGTACTGTGAAATCCCTAGGCTACAGGTACTGTGAGGTCCCTGGGCTACGGGTACTGTGATGACCCTGGGCTACAGGTACTGTGAGGGGAACTGGGCTACAGGTACTGTGAGGGCCCTGGGCTACAGGTACTGTGAGGACCCTGTGCTACAGGTACTGTGAGGACCCTGGGCTACAGGTACTGTGAGGTCCCTGGGCTACAGGTACTGTGAGGACCTTGGGCTACAGGTACTGTGAGGGCCCTGGGCTACAGGTACTGTGAGAGGCCCTGGGCTACAGGTACTGTGAGGTCCCTGGGCTACAGGTACTGTGAGGGCCTTGGGCTACAGGTACTGTGAGGGGCCCTGGGCTACAGGTACTGTGAGGGGACCTGGGCTACAGGTACTGTGAGGACCCTGGGCTACAGGTACTGTGAGGACCCTGGGCTAAAGGTACTGTGAGGGCCCTGGGCTACAGGTACTGTGAGAGGCCCTGGGCTACAGGTACTGTGAGGTCCCTGGGCTACAGGTACTGTGAGGGCCCTGGGCTACAGGTACTGTGAGGACCCTGGGCTACAGGTACTGTGAGGGGACCTGGGCTACAGGTACTGTGAGGACCCTGGGCTACAGGTACTGTGAGGGACCTGGGCGGTACGAGGCCGGCACAGGTACTGTGAGGCCCTGGGTAAGGTACTGTGAGGGCCCTGGGCTACAGGTACTGTGAGGCCCTGGGCTCAGGTACTGTGGGTCCTGGGCTACAGGTACTGTGAGGCCTGGGCTACAGGTACTGTGAGGGGCCCTTGGCTACAGGTACGTGAGGCCCTGGGCTGTATGTGAGGTCCCTGGGCGTACTGAGGCCTGGCGACTGTGAGGTCCCTGGGCTACAGGTACTGTGAGTGGCCTGGGCTACAGGTACTGTGAGGGGCCCTTGTGGCTACAGGTACTGTGAGGGGTCCCTGGGCTACAGGTACTGTGAGGTCCCTGGGCTCACTGAGGTACTGAGAGGTCTGGTCCCTGGGCTGACAGGTACTGTGAGGGTCCCTGGGCTACAGGTACTGTGAGGGTCCCTGGGCTACAGGTACTTTGAGGGTCCCTGGGCTACAGGTACTGTGAGGGTCCCTGGGCTACAGGTACTGTGAGGGTCCCTGGGCTACAGGTACTGTGAGGGTCCCTGGGCTACAGGTACTGTGAGGGTCCCTGGGCTGCAGGTACTGTGAGGGTCCCTGGGCTACAGGTACTGTGAGGTGCCCTGGGCTACATATAAGATAGTTTACCATCAGAGGAACCATAGAAAATGATCAACTGCCAGAGTTGAAAATAGACTTTATGGTAGACTCTGATGTTGGTAGTGGTCACCCTCGTGTAGTAGATAGACTTGAAACCCCATTAATCAACCAACCAGTCTTAATGACCCTTGTGTAGTAGATAGACTTTAAACCCCATTAATCAACCAACCAGTCTTAATGACCCTTGTGTAGTAGATAGACTTTAAACCCCATTAACCAACCAACCAGTCTTAATGACCCTCGTGTAGTAGATAGACTTGAAACCCCATTAATTAACCAACCAGTCTTAATGACCCTCGTGTAGTAGATAGACTTTAAACCCCATTAACCAACCAACCAGTCTTAATGACCCTTGTGTAGTAGATAGACTTTAAACCCCATTAACCAACCAACCAGTCTTAATGACCCTCGTGTAGTAGATAGACTTGAAACCCCATTAACCAACCAACCAGTCTTAATGACCTTGTGTAGTAGATAGACTTTAAACCCCATTAACCAACCAACCAGTCTTAATGACCCTCGTGTAGTAGATAGACTTTAAACCCCATTAACCAACCAACCAGTCTTAATGACTCTCATGTAGTAGACAGACTTGAAACCCCATGACCCTCGTGTAGTAGATTTACGAATAATATAGATATGTGGAGAAACACAGACCTACATTTCGCCCACGACAGGAGAAACGTGCCATCACGAACAATACCACAATACGACACAATTTAGCCTCAAAAAAATCAAAATTCGCTACAAAATTCCCAATTTCAACCATTGAAAAAATTCTCACGTTTCTCATATATATTTTTCCCAGAGTCGAAATTTTCCAGAATTTATTAAAAAAAAAAAGAAATATATCTTGGCCATAACGGATTTTGGCCACAATGTATCTTGGCCACAATGTATCTTGGCCACAATGTATCTTTGCCACAATGTATCTTGGCCAAAATGTATCTTGGCCACAATGTATCTTGGCCAAAATGTATCTTGGCCACAATGTATCTTGGCCACAATATAGCATGGATACAATATAGCATGGCCACAATGTAGCATGACCCCAATATAGCATGGCCACAATGTATCTTGGCCACAATATATCTTGGCTACAATATAGCATGGTCACAATATAGCATGGTCACAATATAGCATGACCATAATATAGCATGGCCACAATGTATCTTGGCCATAATATAGCATGGCCACAATACAGCTTGGCCACAATATAGTTTAGCCACAATATAGCATGGCCACAATATAGCATGACCACAATATATCATGGCCACAATATAGCATGGCCCCAATATAGCTTGGCCACAATATAACTTGGCGACAATATAGCATGGCCATAATATAGCTTGGCCACAATATAGCTTGTTCACAATATAGCTTGGCCACAATATAGCATGGCCACAATAAAGCATTGCCACAATATATCATGGCCACAATATAGCTTGGCCACAATATAGCATGGCCACAATATAGCTTGGCCACAATATAGCATGGCCACAATAAAGCATGGCCAAAATATATCATGGCCACAATATAGCTTGGCCACAATATAGCACGGCCACAATATAGCATGGCCACAATATAGCTTGGTCATAATATAGCTTGGCCACAATATTGCATGGTCACAATATAGCTTGGCCACAATATAGCTTGGTCACAATATAGCTTGGCCACAATATAGCATGGCCACAATATAGCTTGGTCACAATATAGCTTGGCCACAATATAGCATGGCCACAATAAAGCATTGCCACAATATATCATGGCCACAATATAGCTTGGCACAATATAGCATGGCCACAATATAGCTTGTACAATATAGCATGGCCACAATGAAGCATGGCAAAATATATCATGGCCACAATATAGCTTCCACAATATAGCACGCCACAATATAGCATGGCCACAATATAGCTTGGTCATAATATAGCTTGGCCACAATATTGCATGGTCACAATATAGCTTGGCCACAATATAGCTTGGTCACAATATAGCTTGGCCACAATATAGCATGGCCACAATATAGCTTGGTCACAATATAGCTTGGCCACAATATAGCATGGCCACAATAAAGCATGGCCACAATATATCATGGCCACAATATAGCTTGGCCACAATATAGCATGGCCACAATATAGCTTGGCCACAATATAGCTTGGCTACAATAAGCCTAAGCCGGATGCTGGCTTATTTCCATCATTATTTTTTGGGGACCAGAATTAGATGCCAGAAATTATTGTAAATTAAATTCTGGCTTATTTGGGCATTATAATTTTTTTTTCGAGAAATGTTTGATTGAATATTAATTGATGTGTATGATGTATGTATAGACGGTGTATACTGACAGGTGTATGTTTGTGTGTATACATACGCACCACCATATGTCCTCGGATCACGGTAAAACACATAGCTCTGACGGGTGCATGATTCTTGTAGGATAGGGCTCTGGTGGTCTGGTGGCTAAGGCTCTCGCTTCACACGGCGAGGGCCTGGGTTCGATTCCCAGCCAGGGCAGAAACATTGGGCGTGTTTCTTTACACCTGTTGTCTATGTTCACCCATCAGTAAAATGGGTACCTTGGTGTTAGTCGACTGGTGTGAGTCGCATCCTAGGACACTGACCTAATCTGCCCGAAATGCTCAGCATAACAAGGGACTTTCTATATAGTAGTATGTCACTGATGTCAGCTAGGCCTGTATACCATGTACATGTACTTGTAGTAAATAAATATATTATTATTATTATTATATGGTGGTCCTGTGGGTTAGAGCGTCATGTGGTTTTCGCTCACCATGAGGCGGGCCAAAACAACATGGGTTCGAGTCCTTGGCTAGTCGCAGTGTTGTTATATATATATATATATATATATATATATATATATATATATATATATATATATATATATATATATATATATATATATTATATATATATATATATATATATATATATATATATATATATATATATATATAAGAGTGTAAAAATTATAGGGGAATAAGTTTACTGAGTATACCAGTTAAAGTGTATGGCAGGGTTATTATTGAAAGAATTAGACGTAAGACAGAGAGTAGGATTGCAGATGAGCAAGGAGGCTTTAGAGTGGGTAGGGGATGTGTAGATCAAGTGTTTACAGTGAAGCATATATGTGAACAGTATTTAGATAAAGGTAGAGAAGTTTTCATTGCATTTATGGATTTAGAAAAGGCATATGATAGAGTGGATAGGGAGCAATGTGGCAAATGTTGCAAGTGTATGGAATAGGTAGTAAGTTACTGAAGGCTGTAAAGAGTTTTTATGAGGATAGTGAGGCTCAGGTTAGGGTGTGTAGGAGAGAGGGAGATTACTTCCGGTAAAGTAGGTCTTAGACAGGGATGTGTAATGTCACCATGGTTGTTTAATATATTTATAGATGGGGATGTAAAGAAGTAAATGCTAGGGTGTTGGGGAGGGGTGGGATTAAATTATGGAGAATTAAATGCAAAATGGGAGTTGACACAGTTACTTTTTGCTGATGATACTGTGCTTATGGGAGATTCTAAAGAAAAGTTGCAAAGGTTAGTGGACGAGTTTGGGACAGTGTGTAAAGGTAGAAAGTTAAAAGTGAACATAGATAAGAGTAAGGTGATGAGGGTATCAAACGATT
The DNA here is from genome assembly GCA_009830355.1 of Cherax destructor. Lineage (NCBI taxonomy): Eukaryota > Metazoa > Arthropoda > Malacostraca > Decapoda > Parastacidae > Cherax > Cherax destructor. Next base: position 10,808 of record WNWK01038980.1, read on the forward strand.
TAAATAAAGCAAAATTGGATATCACATTGGAGAGAGGGATTATGGAAGAAGTAAATATTTTCAGATATTTGGGAGTTGACGTGTCAGCGGATGGGTTTATGAAGGATGAGGTTAACCATAGAATTGATGAAGGAAAAAAGGTGAGTGGTGCATTGAGGTATCTGTGGAGACAAAAAACGTTATCCATGGAGGCAAAGAAGGGAATGTACGAAAGTATAGTGGTACCAACACTCTTATATGGGTGTGAAGCATGGGTTGCAAATGCTGCAGCGAGGAGGAGGCTGGAGGCAGTGGAGATGTCCTGTCTAAGGGCAATGTGTGGTGTAAATATTATGCAGAAAATTCGGAATGTGGAAATTAGGAGAAGGTGTGGAGTTACTAAAAGTATTTGTCAGAGGGCTGAAGAGGGGTTGTTGAGGTGGTTTGGTCATTTAGAGAGAGTGGATCAAAGTATAATGACTTGGAGAGCGTATAAATCTGTAGGGGAAGGAAGGCGGGGTAGGGGTCGTCCTAGAAAAGGTTGGAGGGAAGGGGTAAAGGAGGTTTTGTGGGCGAGGGGCTTGGACTTCCAGCAAGCATGTGTGAGCGTGTTAGATAGGAGTGAATGGAGACGAATGGTTTTTGGGACATGACGATCTGTTGGAGTGTGAGCAGGGTAACATTTTGTGAAGGGATTCAGGGAAACCAGTTATTTGATTTAGTTGGACTTGAGTCCTGGAAATGGGAAGTACAATGCCTGCACTTTAAAGGAAGGGTCTGAGATAGTGACAGCTGGGAGGGACTATTCTCAGCTGTCGTATCTGAGCTCCTCTGCAAAGACAGTGATTATGTATGAGTGTGGTGAAAGTGTTGAATGATGATGAAAGTATTTTCTTTTTGGGGATTTTCTTTCTTTTTGGGTCACCCTGCCTCGGTGGGAGACGGCCGACTTGTTGAAAATATATCTCTAAACGTATAAGAGAAAATTTTAGAAAGGACTTAATTTTAGATGAGTTCTTGCTAATTGACCAGTTTTACCTAATCGGCACGACATATATATATATATATATATATATATATATATATATATATATATATATATATATATATATATATGCAAAAGATCACAGTAAACAGGTGATATCAAAATATGCAAGAAAACCACTATGAAAAAATAGAAGAATTCCAAGCGCTTTCGTGACTACTCACATTATCAAGGAACTATAACAGGAAACATGACAAGAAGGGCTTATATAAGGGCGAGACTACACCTCACAGTCACATCACACTAACAAAGACTACACCTCACAGTAGCGTAACATCTCACGACTCTGTGAAGAGGAACATAAGAAAGGACCTGAAACTCTTCCCAAGAATTAAGATTAGTCCAATTTATTATTAAATTCTTCCCAAATTTTATTAATTATAAATGAATCCAATTTATATAAACCAAAAGAAATATTCATATTATTTTCAAAACTGCTTTTAATGAAACATGATTCTATTATATTTCTCTCAACCATGGACTTGCTTGATACAACCTTCTCAGCATTTTGAAAATCAATTGGATGGTTAAAATCTCTCACATGAATAAATAGAGCATTAGAATCTTGTCCAGTTCTAATGCTATATTTATGTTGTTTTAATCTTAGTTCAAGACTTTTACCATCTTTTACCATCTTTACCTTATATGTATGGATTAATAAAAACACACAAACCTGGTAATCCTGTTAGACCAATTATTAGCTCTATAGGTTCAGTTTCTTATAAACTTTCTAAATGGCTTGTTGATATTTTGAGCCCAATTGTTGGAAAAATTTCTAATTTTAATGTTAAAAACAACTTAGATTTAGTTGATAAATTAAGCACCTTGACTGATTTAAATGATTTCAATATGGTTAGTTTTGATGTTACCTCCTTGTTTACAAAAGTTCCAGTTGATGATTTACTAAGTTTCTTATCTGAAGAACTGGTTAATTATGATTTACCATTGCCAGTTCCTACTATCATTAAACTTATTAAACTTTGTATTGTTGATGCAAAATTTGTATTTAATGATGAGTTTTACACTCAGAAGTTTGGTATGGCAATGGAAATCCTCTTTCACCTGTTCTTAGTAACTTATATATGGAATTTTCGAAACAAGATTGCTTAACACTATCCTTCCCAATAGAGCTAAGTGGTATAGATATGTTGATGATATTTTGTGCCTTATGCCTAAGAATGTAGATATAAACCATTTCCTTGTTAAATTAAATAGCTTAGCTCATTCTATAAATTTTACTGTTGAATTCGAAGTAAATAACTCATTGCCCTTCCTAGATGTTTTTATTATTAAGGGTAACATTGATTTTAAATTTAAAATTTACAGAAAACCTACAAATAATTGTTCCTATGTACACTATTACTCTTCACATCAAGATAGAGTTAAAGTGTCAGTTTTTTCTTCAATGTTTTTGAGAGCTTTACGTATTTGTAGTCCAGAGTTCATAGATGAAGAAATCTCTAAAATTTATGAAATAGCTAATGATTTAAAATACCCAAGAAACATAATTGATAAATCTTTTAAAATAGCTAGGAATACTTTTTACAATCCAAAAGGGACAACCAACCTTATTCAACCAAAAATATGTTGGTTCTCCCTTACCATGAAAACTTGGTTGATATGCCTTCCTTTCTTAAGAATTTTAATATCAAAGTTGCATTTAAAAATCTTGATACAGTAAAAAGACTTTTGATAAAAAATTCCCCCCAAAATGCTGACGGATGTGTCTATAAGATTCCTGTAAAGTATGCGATAAAGTTTATTATGGTCAAACTGGTAAAAGTCTTGAACTAAGATTAAAACAACATAAATATAGCATTAGAACTGGACAAGATTCTAATGCTCTATTTATTCATGTGAAGATTTTAACCATCCAATTGATTTTCAAAATGCTGAGAAGGTTGTATCAAGCAAGTCCATGGTTGAGAGAAATATAATAGAATCATGTTTCATTAAAAGCAGTTTTGAAAATAATATGAATATTTCTTTTGGTTTATATAAATTGGATTCATTTATAATTAATAAAATTTGGGAAGAATTTAATAATAAATTGGACTAATCTTAATTCTTGGGAAGAGTTTCAGGTCCTTTCTTATGTTCCTCTTCACAGAGTCGTGAGATGTTACGCTACTGTGAGGTGTAGTCTTTGTTAGTGTGATGTGACTGTGAGTGTAGTCTCGCCCCTTATATAAGCCCTTCTTGTCATGTTTCCTGTTATAGTTCCTTGATAATGTGAGTAGTCGAAAGCGCTTGGAATTCTTCTATTTTTCATAGTGGTTTCTTACATATATATATATATATATATATATATATATATATATATATATATATATTATATGTATGTCGTGCCGATTATATATATAGTGAAATTGGGTCCATCAATTTGAAACACTGTATATAGCTGCCTAAGGCCTAAATTTACTGGGAAATAATATAAATATATTAAATAACCATGAGAACACCCCACAGCACTGCCTAAGGCCTACTTAAATCTTCCAGATAACGCAGCCTGCGCCTCGCTATTCTCATAAGAACTTCAAAGCTTTCCCAGCTTTAAAGCTCTCACATACCTCAAAGCTTTCCCAGCTTAGGTGGAGAGCCTTTATTGCCTTTATATTAAATTCTTCCTACGTAAGTGGAACACGTTATTGGTTATATCGAGTAACATTCCCACATTGAGGTTCTTGGTTCGATTCCCGGTACGGGTGGATATATTTGGATGTGTTTCCTTAAGAGACTTGTTGTCCCTGTTCGCCTAATAGTAAGTAGGTACCTGGGTGTTAGTCACCTTACACCTGCTGTCAGTGTTCACCTAGCAGTAAGTAGGTACCTGGGTGTTAGTCTGCCTACCTGCTGTCAGTGTTCACCTAACAGTAAGTAGGTACCTGGGTGTTAGTCACCTTACACCTGCTGTCAGTGTTCACCCTAGCAGTAAGTAGGTACCTGGGTGTTAGTCCTTACACCTGCTGTCAGTGTTCACCTAACAGTAAGTAGGTACCTGGGTGTTAGTCGCCACCTGCTGTCAGTGTTCGCCTAGCAGTAAGTAGGTACCTGGGTATTAGTCACCTTACACCTGCTGTCAGTGTTCACCTAGCAGTAAGTAACTGGGTGTTAGTCACCTTACCTTCTGTCAGTGTTCACCTAGCAGTAAGTAGGTAACTGGGTGTTAGTCACCTTACACCTGCTGTCAGTGTTCGCCTGGCAGTAAGTGGTACCTGGGTGTTAGTCACCTTACACCTGCTGTCAGTGTTCACCTAAGAGTAAGTAGGTACCTCTGTGTTAGTCACCTTACACCTGCTGTCAGTGTTCACCTAGCAGTAAGTAGGTACCTGGGTGTGTCACCTTACACCTGCTGTCAGTGTTCACCTAGCAGTAAGTAGGTAACTGGGTGTTAGTCACCTTACACCTGCTGTCAGTGTTCACCTAGCAGTAAGTAGGTACCTGGGTGTTAGTCACCTTACACCTGCTGTCAGTGTTCACCTAGCAGTAAGTAGGTGCCTGGGTGTTAGTCACCCCACTGCTGTCAGTGTTCACCTAGCGGTAAGTAGGTAACTGGGTGTTAGTCACCTTACACCTGCTGTCAGTGTTCACCTAGCAGTAAGTAGGTACCTGGGTGTTAGTCACCACCTGCTGTCAGTGTTCACCTAGCAGTAAGTAGGTACCTGGGTGTGAGTCACCTTACACCTACTGTCAGTGTTCACCTAGCAGTAAGTAGGTACCTGGGTGTTAGGTGACTGGTGTGGGTGGCATCAGGGACAAGATTAACCTAAGTTGTGGAAATGCTCTACATAACCAGGTGCTTTCTATATAGTATATCATTTTGGTGTCAGCTATGGTCTGTATAAGTTGTATCAATTACTGCTAGAAATAAACATTATTATTATTATTATTATTATTATTATTATTATTATTATTATTATTATTATTATTATTATTATTATTGTATTACAGTACCGTCCACTGGAACTGCTGCTGTCTTCTGACAGGTATTCTGTGATCCATTGCAGTGCCTTCCTGTTATACCTACTTGGACATCCAGCTTTTGCACCTAATCTCTTGTGGGAACTGTGTCAAACACCTTCTTACAGTCAAGAAAATGCAATCTACCCACCCCTCTCTCTCTTATCTTACTGCTGTCACCTTGTCATAGAACTCCAGTAGATTTGTGACACAGGATTTCCCATCCCAGAAACCGTGCTGGTTGTCGTTTATAAGTTCATTCCTTTCTAGGTGCTCCCCTCTTCTCCTGATAATCTTCTCCATGACTTTGTATACTATACACGTCAGTGACACTGGTCTTTAGTTTAATGCTTCATGTCTTCTCCTTTTTAAAATTGGGACTACATTTGATGTCTTCCATACCTCAGGTAGTCGCCCTGTTTCGATAGATGTGTTGAAGATTGTTGTTAGTGGTACACACAGCATCTCTGCTCCCTCTCTCAGGACCCACGGAGAGATGTTGTCTGGTCCCACCGCCTTTGAGGTATCAAGTTCACTTAGCAGCTTCTTCACCTCCTCCTTGGTTGTGTGTAGTGTGTCTAGCACTTGCTGGTGCACCCTACCACCTAGGTTTACTGGGAGCCTTTCTGCCTCCACTGTGAATACCTCCCTGAATCTTAAGGTAAGCTCTTCACATACTTCTTGGTTATTTCTTGTCAGTTCTCCTCCTTCCTTCCTCAACCTGATCACTTGGTCCTTCACAGCTGTTTTCCTCCTGACGTGGCTGTACAATAACTTTGGGTCAGATTTGGCTTTTGACGCTGGGCTTCTCTCCTTATCCATGCATATTCATTTCTGGCTCTTCGGCTCGACTCCCTGTTTTCCTGGGTCCTTTGTTCCTTATACTTCGTCCATGCTGAAGAATTGAGACACTTATGCAACATATGTGAATCTTTATTGAAGAAACGTTTCGCCACACAGTGGCTTCATCAGTCCAATACAAAGAAGGAAGGTATAAGGAGAGGAGGAGTAATCAGTCCCTCAGCCTGGAATCGATGTGTTCAGTCCATCACTCTGGCCCTATGCTGTACTTCCTGCTGTTTGGTGGCGGGTTGTACATCATCACTTTTAGGACCCTACTTCGAAGCATTCCTACTATGTGGTCATCCTTCACCTCTCACTAGTCCTTCCATCTCCTCAAAACTCTACTGGTTTTGATGAGGAGTGCAACTCCTCCACCCCTCTGTTGTCCCTGTCTTCCCTCAGGATCTGATATCGAGCTGGGAAGATCACATCTGTTATCACCCCCATAAGCTTTGTCTCTGTGAATGCTATGATGTCTGGTGATGCCTCAGTGATTCTTTCCTGCCACTCCTCACTCTTGTTTGTTATTCCATCTGCCTTGGTGTACCTTCAGCTTCCTTTCCAGAACTGTATTCAGGGGGTGGGAGGGTTGGTGCAGGATGAGGGTATGGTAGACAGGGCTGGATATTATGGTTGGCTGGTGTTGTGGTGGTTAGTGCTGGGGTGGGGACTGTGGAGTGTGGTTTCTTTCTGGTTGGTAGGGGTTGAGGGGATCCTGTATCACCACCACTATGCTACTACTACTACTCTCTCCTCTCTCTCTCTCACTACTACTCCACTACCACTCTCCTTCTCTGCTTCTCTGCTCTACTGCTGCTGCTGCTGCTGCTGCTGCTGCTGCTCTGCTGCTGCTGCTGCTGCTGCTGCTGCTGCTGCTCTTGCTGCTGCTGCCTGCTGCTGCTGCTGCTGCTGCTGCTGCTGCTGCTGCTGCTGCTGCTGCTGCTGCTGCTGCTGCTGCTGCTGCTGCTGCTGCTGCTGCTGCTGCTGCTGCTGCTGCTGCTGCTGCTGCTGCTGCTGCTGCTGCTGCTCTCTGCCTC
>WNWK01038981.1:0-17670 GCA_009830355.1 Cherax destructor
CTTGTAGTTTTGTAATAGCAGCATAGGTGGGGATTTTGAAGATGACTTTTTCTGTGCTGCTTCTTGGGTCTTCTTCAGAATGTCTTTACGAGTGGGACATTAGCAGCAAGTGTGTGATGGTGTTGCTTTTACAGTTGAGGCAGGATGGTGTTGGTGGAGAGCAGCAGTGCATGATCTAAAATCATGTCCTTCACCACTACATGTAGTGCAAAACTTCTTTTCCTTCACAGGACAGTCGCTGGTGTTGTGTGAATACAAGTAACGGTCCAACAGTGAGAAATGTAGTGGAATCTCTCAGCTTCTGATGCAGGTGGGGCTGACGAGTAATAATATACAGCCAGTCCGCTGGCTAATGCAGTAGCCATGTTGACGTCGGTAAACGTCACCTTGAGCATGGAGGAAGCTGTAGGTATTTTCATGATGCTCTCCCTGGGCCCATGAGTTTTGATCTTCAATGGATATCTTGAGGTTCGTCGATAGGTTGAACTGTAAGAAGCTTATCAAGTTTCTTAAGGAAAACTGTTCTTCTTGCCCTGAGGCTGGAGATGATAAGGACTGTAAATCCCGTTCAGAGAGAGTGGTGGTGGCTGTTGTAGTGAGTAGCTTCTCTGCATCTTCATCATCGTTGCAGACAACAATAAATGCTTCTTTCAAGGTCATTATGTTGAACTTCACATTAGCACGCTCTTAACAGCCTTTGCTAGAGCAAGTTTGGATGAATATTCCATGCCACTGTTGGGTTTGATCTTGACACGATTTGCGAGCTCATCGGATGAAGGTAAATTCCCCCCCAACGGGGATCGTAGGAGACTGAAAACCGAAAGTCAGAGCTGCTGTGACCGCACTGGGCAAAGTCAACAAGCAGAATCTGTGTATCGTATATCTGTATCTATCGTATCCTTTGGTACTAGTGAGTTCCGAAAGGGGGCGGCTAATTGGGAGAAATTAGGACAAAATCGTTCTGTAACTGGCCATGCCCAGAATCTTTGCACCCCTTTTCTATCTAAGGGCACGGGAAAATTGGATATGGCCTTTATCTTAAGATCCAGCGGACTACTTCCCTGACCTAACACCCAAATTTTTATTCTTAGCTTGGCCAAATTGACATTTGGCCAAATTACTTGAAATTATAAAACCTCAATTTTTCAAACAAAGCCAGTAGACGAGACAGATGTTGTTTCCAATCATCTGCAAATACAACTAAACGTCCAAATAAGTCTCTACCCGGTAAGTCGTTAGTGAGTTCATTCATAAGGCGTTGAAACGTGGAGGCCCGTTACAAACCCGAAGGAGTAACTAAATAGTTAAATAGACCATCTTGTACCGTAAAAGCTGAAATTTCCTGAGCTCGTTTTGAAAGAGGAACTTGATAATAGCCTCTTAGCAAAGTCTAAACGGCTCCGTATTTAGCGCCAGAGACTTTGTCAATAAGATCGTCAATACGTGGCAAGGGAAATCGTCTGGTACCGTGACTGGAATTGACTTTTCGATAATCAGTGCACATACGGAGCTTCCATCTGGCTCGGCACCAAAATACATGGGAAGCCCATGGCTTTTGCTGGTTGACAAGTCCGTTGGACAATAGGAAGGATACTTCTTCCTTTAAAGCGGCATTTTCCGGGCTCATGCGATAAGGTGCCTGTTTAATCGGAGAGGCACTCTGAACATCTCGTCGTGAATACCCAGCGTGCAGCGTTTGGGAACATCACGGAACAAATCGGAAATCTTAATATCATCTCTTTAATATCTTTCGCTTTTTCAGTTTCAAGGTCTGCAAGAAAATTATCTAAAGTTCGTAGGGTTTCTGAATTTCTAGACGGACTTCTATCCTCTTGAAACATCCGGTAAATGAGGATGTTTGTCCTTTGGTATAGGGAGGACGGGAGCTAGGAAGACCAGGGTAATACGTTTTTAGCTGATTTACGTGATACACATGTTCTGATTTTCGTTTTCCTGGTGTTCGATTAGATAATTTACATCACTGAGCCTCTTACTACTACTAAAGGGCCTTCATATTTGGGTAGTAATGAGTGCCCTGGCACTAATTTTTGAGCAAGCACCATCTTCCAGCTTGAAAAGAGCGAGACTTTGCAGTTTATCATAGAGTAATTTCATTTTAGCCTGGGCTTGGCTACGTTCTTTGATGCTAAGTTCCTTGCATAGGGATAAATGTTTCTGCGTAGAAGGAGATATGCATAGGAAGGCTCAGATTTCCCCTGTCCAGGCTTTCTTTTAAAACTGCAGGGGACCCCGCACTGATGACCATAAATTAAATCGAAAGGACTAAAGCCTAGACTTTCTTGCTCGCTCTCTCTGACTGCAAAAGAGACAAGGTATGCCTTCGTCCCAATCTTTAGCGAATTGCTGGCAGTATGTACGCATCATGGATTTTAAGGTTTGGTGGAACCTTTCAAGAGCACCCTGCGTCTGAGGTCGATAACTAGTGGAAAGTATTGACAATTCCGAGACAGATAGAGCTTCTCTGAAGATTTTGGACGTAAATTAGTCCCTTGATCAGATTGTATTTCTCGTGGTAATCCCACGTGCGAAAAGTATTTCATTAAGGAGCGGACTATGGCACGGGCGTTAATTTTCTCATTGGCACCGCTTCCGGGTACCTCGTTGCCGAGTCCATTATGGTAAATAAATATTGATTGCCGGACTTAGTTCTGGGAAGAGGTCCGACGCAATCTATTATTAGGCGGGAAAATGGTTCACCGTCTGTAGTGATGGGTATTAGAGGAGCTGGAAGAGGATTATGGGCAGGTTTACCTGCTATCTGACAGGCTTGACAGCTACGAATATGTTTTACCACTGTTTCTTTCATGTTGGGCCAAGAGAAATGTCTCACTATCTTTCCCAATGTCTTTTTAATTCCTAATGACCTCCCATAGGACTATTAAGGCAAAATTAATCGTATCTCACGGAAGGAGACTGGCAAGACTACCAGATACTTTATGGTGTTGGAAGTGGTACCTGGCGACAAAGGACAAGTTCTTTTCTCCATTAGAATGCCATTACTATAGTAATAGCAATCCTAAGGTTCTTTGCTTCCTTTTCAGTGACCGCTATTTCTTTTAGTTTGTCCAAAGAGTGGTCGGCGAATTGATCTTTGATCAAGTCGTCTGATTTCATCTTAATTCGAGCGAGGTTCTGACACTGATCCACCGTAGATTGTTTGGTGGTGAGAGCTCCTGGGTGACATGAGCTGAACAATATGTCCAGTCCTAAATCCTTCGAGTGTTCTATCCTCATCTAACGAAGATTTTTATGAAGCTTAGCCATGGCTCTCGTTATTATAGCAAGGGATATAACGACTGTTCTCCCCTACAAGCTTCTATTGCATAATTTTCGTTAGTTTCATTTTTCCATCACAAGCGGTTCTTTACTGATCCCAACATTCTTAGGTCTTCCCTAACAAATCAACCGATCTGATGGGGAAAAGCTCCTGGACTGCCCAGAAGCATATCCTCTGTAATTACTCAGCTCCAGATATACTCGGTGAGGGCACTTTGAGACAGTCCCTGTGGCCCTAACAGTACGTCCATCTTAGTGTAAGTTTTATCAGACAATGGAGCCACTTCCCTCAAAATGTTAAGTAACTTCCTGTATCTCCGGAATGTATTGATATCCTTCAGTTGAGAATCGTTAAGCCCTGTCTTACCTCTGGTTAAGCCCTGTCTTACCTCTGGTTAGGCCCTGTCTACCTCTGTAGCCTGTCTTACCTCTGGTTAAGCCCTGTCTTACCTCTGGTTAAGCCCTGTCTTACCTCTGGTTAAGCCCTGTCTTACCTCTGGTTAAGCCCTGTCTCACCTCTGGTTAAGCCCTGTCTCACCTCTGGTTAAGCCCTGTCTCACCTCTGGTTAGGCCCTGTCTCACCTCTGGTTAGGCCCTGTCTCACCTCTGGTTAGGCCCTGTCTCACCTCTGGTTAGGCCCTGTCTCACCTCTGGTTAGGCCCTGTCTCACCTCTGGTTAGGCCCTGTCTCACCTCTGGTTAGGCCCTGTCTCACCTCTGGTTAGGCCCTGTCTCACCTCTGGTTAGGCCCTGTCTCACCTCTGGTTAGGCCCTGTCTCACCTCTGGTTAGGCCCTGTCTCACCTCTGGTTAGGCCCTGTCTCACCTCTGGTTAGGCCCTGTCTCACCTCTGGTTAGGCCCTGTCTCACCTCTGGTTAGGCCCTGTCTCACCTCTGGTTAGGCCCTGTCTCACCTCTGGTTAGGCCCTGTCTCACCTCTGGTTAGGCCCTGTCTCACCTCTGGTTAGGCCCTGTCTCACCTCTGGTTAGGCCCTGTCTCACCTCTGGTTAGGCCCTGTCTCACCTCTGGTTAGGCCCTGTCTCACCTCTGGTTAGGCCCTGTCTCACCTCTGGTTAGGCCCTGTCTCACCTCTGGTTAGGCCCTGTCTCACCTCTGGTTAGGCCCTGTCTCACCTCTGGTTAGGCCCTGTCTCACCTCTGGTTAGGCCCTGTCTCACCTCTGGTTGGGCCCTGTCTCACCTCTGGTTAGGCCCTGTCTCACCTCTGGTTAGGCCCTGTCTCACCTCTGGTTAGGCCCTGTCTCACCTCTGGTTAGGCCCTGTCTCACCTCTGGTTAGGCCCTGTCTCACCTCTGGTTAGGCCCGTCTCACCTCTGGTTAGGCCCTGTCTCACCTCTGGTTAGGCCCTGTCTCACCTCTGGTTAGGCCCTGTCTCACCTCTGGTTAGGCCCTGTCTCACCTCTGGTTAGGCCCTGTCTCACCTCTGGTTAGGCCCTGTCTCACCTCTGGTTAGGCCCTGTCTCACCTCTGGTTAGGCCCTGTCTCACCTCTGGTTAGGCCCTGTCTCACCTCTGGTTAGCCCTGTCTCACCTCTGGTTAGGCCCTGTCTCACCTCTGGTTAGGCCCTGTCTCACCTCTGGTTAGGCCCTGTCTCACCCTCTGGTTAGGCCCTGTCTCACCTCTGGTTAGGCCCTGTCTCACCTCTGGTTAGGCCCTGTCTCACCTCTGGTTAGGCCCTGTCTCACCTCTGGTTAGGCCCTGTCTCACCTCTGGTTAGGCCCTGTCTCACCTCTGGTTAGGCCCTGTCTCACCTCTGGTTAGGCCCTGTTCTCTATTGGCCCTGTCCACCTCTGGTTAGGCCCTGTCTCACCTCTGGTTAGGCCCTGTCTCACCTCTGGTTAGGCCCTGTCTCACCTCTGGTTAGGCCCTGTCTCACCTCTGGTTAGGCCCTGTCTCACCTCTGGTTAGGCCCTGTCTCACCTCTGGTTAGGCCCTGTCTCACCTCTGGTTAGGCCCTGTCTCACCTCTGGTTAGGCCCTGTCTCACCTCTGGTTAGGCCCTGTCTCACCTCTGGTTAGGCCCTGTCTCACCTCTGGTTAGGCCCTGTCTCACCTCTGGTTGGCCCTGTCTCACCTCTGGTTAGGCCCTGTCTCACCTCTGGTTAGTCCCTGTCTCACCTCTGGTTAGGCCCTGTCTCACCTCTGGTTAGGCCCTGTCTCACCTCTGGTTAGGCCCTGTCTCACCTCTGGTTAGGCCCTGTCTCACCTCTGGTTAGGCCCTGTCTCACCTCTGGTTAGGCCCTGTCTCACCTCTGGTTAGCCCGTCTCACTCTGGTTAGGCCTGTCTCACCTCTGGTTAGGCCCTGTCTCACCTCTGGTTAGGCCCTGTCTCACCTCTGGTTAGGCCCTGTCTCACCCTCTGGTTAGGCCCTGTCTCACCTCTGGTTAGGCCCTGTCTCACCTCTGGTTAGGCCCTGTCTCACCTCTGGTTAGGCCCTGTCTCACCTCTGGTTAGGCCCTGTCTCACCTCTGGTTAGGCCCTGTCTCACCTCTGGTTAGGCCCTGTCTCACCTCTGGTTAGGCCCTGTCTCACCTCTGGTTAGGCCCTGTCTCACCTCTGGTTAGGCCCTGTCTCACCTCTGGTTAGGCCCTGTCTCACCTCTGGTTAGGCCCTGTTCTCTGGTTAGGCCCTGTCTCCTCTGGTTAGGCCCTGTCTCACCTCTGGTTAGGCCCTGTCTCACCTCTGGTTAGGCCCTGTCTCACCTCTGGTTAGGCCCTGTCTCACCTCTGGTTAGGCCCTGTCTCACCTCTGGTTAGGCCCTGTCTCACCTCTGGTTAGGCCCTGTCTCACCTCTGGTTAGGCCCTGTCTCACCTCTGGTTGGGCCCTGTCTCACCTCTGGTTGGCCCCTGTCTCACCTCTGGTTAGGCCCTGTCCCCACCTCTGGTTAGGCCCTGTCTCACCTCTGGTTAGGCCCTGTCTCACCTCTGGTTAGGCCCTGTCTCCCACCTCTGGTTAGGCCCTGTCTCACCTCTGGTTAGGCCCTGTCTCACCTCTGGTTAGGCCCTGTCTCACCTCTGGTTAGGCCCTGTCTCACCTCTGGTTAGGCCCTGTCTCACCTCTGGTTAGGCCCTGTCTCACCTCTGGTTAGGCCCTGTCTCACCTCTGGTTAGGCCCTGTCTCACCTCTGGTTAGGCCCTGTCTCACCTCTGGTTAGGCCCTGTCTCACCTCTGGTTAGGCCCTGTCTCACCTCTGGTTAGGCCCTGTCTCACCTCTGGTTAGGCCCTGTCTCACCTCTGGTTAGGCCCTGTCTCACCTCTGGTTGGCCCTGTCTCACCTCTGGTTAGGCCCTGTCTCACCTCTGGTTAGGCCCTGTCTCACCTCTGGTTGAGCCCTGTCTCACCTCTGGTTAGGCCCTGTCTCACCTCTGGTTAGGCCCTGTCTCACCTCTGGTTAGGCCCCGTCTCACCTCTGGTTAGGCCCTGTCTCACCTCTGGTTAGGCCCCGTCTCACCTCTGGTTAGGCCCTGTCTCACCTCTGGTTAGGCCCCGTCTCACCCTCTGGTTAGGCCCGTCTCACCTCTGGTTAGGCCCCGTCTCACCTCTGGTTAGGCCCCGTCTCACCTCTGGTTAGGCCCCGTCTCACCTCTGGTTAGGCCCGTCTCACCTCTGGTTAGGCCCCGTCTCACCTCTGGTTAGGCCCCGTCTCACCTCTGGTTAGGCCCCGTCTCACCTCTGGTTAGGCCCCGTCTCACCTCTGGTTAGGCCCCGTCTCACCTCTGGTTAGGCCCGTCTCACCTCTGGTTAGGCCCCGTCTCACCTCTGGTTAGGCCCCGTCTCACCTCTGGTTAGGCCCGTCTCACCTCTGGTTAGGCCCCGTCTCACCTCTGGTTAGGCCCCGTCTCACCTCTGGTTAGGCCCCGTCTCACCTCTGGTTAGGCCCCGCCCTCACCTCTGGTTAGGCCCCGTCTCACCTCTGGTTAGGCCCCGTCTCACCTCTGGTTAGGCCCCGTCTCACCTCTGGTTAGGCCCCGTCTCACCTCTGGTTAGGCCCCGTCTCACCTCTGGTTAGGCCCCGTCTCACCTCTGGTTAGGCCCCGTCTCACCTCTGGTTAGGCCCCGTCTCACCTCTGGTTAGGGCCCCTGTCTCTACCTCTGGTTAGGCCCCGTCTCACCTCTGGTTAGGCCCCGTCTCACCTCTGGTTAGGCCCCGTCTCACCTCTGGTTGCCCTGTCTCACCTCTGGTTAGGCCCTGTCTCACCTCTGGTTAGGCCCTGTCTCACCTCTGGTTAGGCCCTGTCTTACCTCTGGAAAAATATGGGCTCATGGCAGCAGGAATTTTCTTTCCGGACATGTTTGTGTTTGTTGATCTTGGTCATCTAGAGAAAGAATTTTTTCCAGACTCTGGTAATAGATTTGTTTTTGAATCTCTATATTCTTGTGACTTTGAAGATACTATCTGCGTGGGGAGGCCAACCGCACTTCTTTTGTTCATGTCACTTTCTAGTCTATAACAGTATTTTCTTAAATGTCCTTCTTTCCGGCAGTAAGTGCAGAAGGATTTCTTCTTTCCTTTTTCTGATTCCCGATGTATCAGAGAGACAGAGTTGTTAACATTGTTCTGGGAAGGGAACGAGAAGCCAGCATAGGCGAGTCTGCACGATATCCTCTCATCGCTCTAGGTTGGCGGTCTTTATTTAACGCACCTCACTTCCCTCTCCTTTACCGTTTTATTAAGAACAAGTTGATTAGAAATTTCGTAGTGATCTACCAGGGCGGCTGTTTCCAGAACATCAGATGTCTGATGGTCTATTAAGTATTTTTGCAGATCTACTGACATTGCAGCAAAAAAGTCTTCATGTAATATCAGTTGAGTTAAGCTGCCTACACACTCACAATTTGAAGATCTTCGCCATCTCTCGAAAGCAACTTTCTTTTGGCGAGCAAAGTCTACACATGTGTGCCCAGGCTGTCGTTGTAACGAGCGAAAAGCACGTTGATAACTTATGGGGAGTATGTCGTAGGATTCTAAAATAACTTTCTTAACGGCATCATAATCAATATATTTCTCATAAGGGAGGGAAGCAACACATTTCTGAGCTTTACCTGATAGAACGGTGTGTAGTAGCGGCCCAGTTTTTCGAGGCCAATGAATGGCTCGAGCCTGATTCTCGAAAACTTCAAAGTATGTTTCTAAATCAGTATCGAAAAACTTAGGGACCAAAGAAACGGCCCTATGTATGTCAAAGGTATTTTCTGTTGGGACACTGGGCTTCGGATCCTCTTTCATTTTTCGACGTTGTTCAAAAGAATAGTTTTCTTTGCAACTGCTCATTATTTAACTTTCGCTGTGCCTCTATCTGAGCAGTTTGCAGCCGAATGAGGCGTTCCATTCTATCAAATTGCACTTGAGATATTGGCGCTGAAAGCTCAGGCGGAGTTGGAACGTTAAACCCTTTATCAGGGCGTTCCTTAGGGCGAACGCTCTGGTAGCCGTTCCTAAGGACTAAATCCGGAAGAGGATCACTATGTTCAGACATCCCAGCGCTGTACACCGGGAGGGCCATAGCCCAAGTATGTCTTGGAACTTGGCCCTGTCTGACTAGAAGGGAATGATGATCTGCCCTTCTCAGGCTCTGATTTCCTGCTTCAACCGAGTTTTCCAAATAATATATTAAAGACCTATTGTCCAATTGTGAAATTAGACTTTCCGAGTCTGAAACATCAAGGGCCTCTGCTTGATGTGGAAACTGAATGTTTCTTATTATTGACCGGACAATCTCAGCTGTGTACCGATTATTGTAGGGTATCCCAAGGTGCCTTGCTATACGCCAGCAAGTTTGTAGCCTTAATGTTTCTAACTTGGACAAAGTTAGAGTCTCTATTAACTGCTCTATCTGTATGTCCATATTGATTGCTCTCCAGCGATGGGATAGAAACTACCTCCACCTCCTTGGATCAAGAGCCTCCCGGACAAGCCCCCATTTATTACGATTCAGGCCAGTTGATTGCTTTTGTATTAGTGCTTCTCGTAATAATCAGGAATGGATATAATGCACACAATACTTTACCAGGATTTTATTTGTCAAATACTAAGTGTAACATTACTTAGTAAAATAAATTAATATTTAAACACCTTCCAGTTAGTTTCACTAATATAATATATATCTTATGCCTTACTTTAGTTCTTAATATAGTTGTAACTAAATAACACTCTTCACTAAATTAATATACACTGGTTCGTTCCGGGTGGAGCTAGAGACCAATTTCAGAGTCTCTTAATGTCGTAGCACACGTAGAGTTGCTCAGCTTGGAGTTAGAGACCAATTTCAAAGTCTCTTAATGTCGTAGCACACGTAGAGTTGCTCAGCTTGGAGTTAGAGACCAATTTCAAAGTCTCTTAATGTCGTAGCATACGTAGAGTTGCTCAGCTTGGAGTTAGAGACCAATTTCTCGGGAAATGCAAGAAGAGTTAATCCAGGAGACGAGATGGTGTACTTCCACAAGGTAAGGGAAGTTTGTTCTCCATCAGAGAGCAAGTGAAGACTGCCTTGGGTCAGGCTGGTGGCCACAACCTTAGGTATGGTGACGTGGCTTCAAGGCGGGAATACCTGACGTTTCATAACGACCGGATAGCTAGTTAGCTACCGTCATATATCATCCTACCTATTTACACAACTAAGTATACAAGTTTATAAAGTAAGATATTTTTAGTTTAGCTATTACTGAAAATATCTCCAATATAAACTTATATGATAATAGATATACATGAAATATAAAATTCTTATTGCGTATACTTCAAGATACGCAACATAATCCATCAGATTAATTAGGGAGGTGTCGGTTGAGTAAGATCTCCTAAAGCCTGATTGGTAACTATGAAGAATGTTGTTGTCACTAAGATATTTAACTACTTGACAGTACACCGCCCTCTCTAGAATTTTGGATATTACACTGAGTATACTAACAGGCCTATAGTTGCTGACATCAGACCTACTATTTTTCTTGAAGATAGGAGTAACTCTGGCCTCCTTGAACCCATCTGGCACTGTATTAGTGGTGATGGACAAATTTATTATGTGAGCAATGGGGATTGCCAGTTCAGATGCACCATCTTTTAGGAACTTAGACGGGATGTTATCTGGGCCGGTGCTCTTAATTGGGTTTAACCTGCTTAGTTCTTTTTGCACGAAGTCATGAGATACACTTACTAGTTGGCAACTGTTTGGATTTACTCCTTTATTGGTATAGTATGTTTTAAATTTATCAGAGTCTGTGTTAAAGGTATTTGATGCAGCTGGTAGCTTACTTACTAGTGTTGATGCGACAGTTGTGTAGTATGAATTAAAACAATTTGCCACTTTAGTTGTTTCGTGGCATACCTCGTTATCGACATTTAGAACTATGTTAGATCTATCTACGGGTTTATGGCTATACCCCAACTGTTTGAGTTGTTGCCAGAGCTTTCTAGGGTTATTCTTGTACTCTTCGATCTTTGAGCAATAGTGTCTTGCCTTTGCGCCTTTTATAAGCCTCTGCACTCTGTTCCTCACCCTTGGAATTCATTTAGTGCTGCAATATCCTGTCTGTTTGTCTTAAATCTTTTTATCAACTGGTCTCTGAATTTCATATTATCTAAATCTCAGTAATCATCCAGGGTTCAGTTCTTCGTTTAATCCTAACCTCTTTAACTGGTGCAATATTATCAAGGATGGCAGTGAACATTGTTTTTAATTTTTCCCAGGCATCATTTACGTCCGTGCAACTTGTTATTACTGACCAGTCACAATTGTGTAGCCTATTTACCAGTGTTTCTTTACTGTAGTTTCTAGTTGACCTAACTTTTATTGTCTTGTGTAGGCCTATCCGTTCCTAGTGATTTTCCTGGTACAGTAAATGATGAAATGATCACTAAGACCTGTGGTATGACGCCTGACTGACTAATGTTCTCGGGGGGGTTACAAAGTATGTGATCAATTAGGGTGGCTGAGAACGTGTGATCCGGGTTGGTGTATTAATTAGTTGCGAACTATTTAAATCCAGAATTTGCTTATATATTTTACATAGCCATTATTTTGCTTGTTGAAAACAGATGTTGAAGTCTCCTAATATTACTGTCTCGTCATTGTTGTCAAGTCCTGACAAGACTCTCGAAAAGTAACCTAAGAACTGGTCATGGGTGGGAGGGCGATAACTGTTCTACTAAGATGGGTTTGGTCTTTAGCAACACTTCAAACCATAGAATCTCCAGTTTGTTGTCATTTAAATCAGGTCTTGGATTATAGGCTAAATCGTTCTTTATGTAGGCACATACCCCACCACCTTTTCTATTACTATCTAAGCGTTTTATATTGTAACCTTCTATTTTGACCTGGTCGTCAGTCACCGTATCAACCAACCAGGATTCAGAGATGGATATAACTGTTGTTCTAGTTCTGTTAGCTAGAATCCTAACTCGCCAATTTTGGAAGAAGTGATCTTGCGTTGACATGAATAAAGTGAAGTCCTGTTTTCCTAAGACAATCATAATCATCAATAAATGGCAAGGGGTCATTAGCATTAAAAATAGGAAAATGAATGTTCATTTTAAAAGGGTAACTGTGCCAAAGTGCATTTGTTACAAACAAAATGAAATCTGGCACCATTACCATATTGAACACGCATCCATTACCCACCCCATACATCTCTTACATATGGTATGTTTACTGTTCTTCTTTTCGTACCTTAGTACAGTGTATACAAATGTCTTGGTGTCTGAGATAATAATGGTTCTATTGTCTGTGCACTACCTATAGTGTTGTTATCGTATAGCAACTAGACCGTCATTATCACCATGACTTATCTGTCTGTTTTGCACCTGTACCTAGATTGAGGTCCTGGATTAGTATGAATATCGCCATTAATAGCGCCACTATAAAAGCCGTGCGCCACTGTTTTATTTTGGAGATGTGGGGTTGCCAAACCTGGGCGATAGTGGCACCTACGTTTCTGGTATGATTGCCACTGTTGGGCTTTCACTTTCCAGGGAGCTATCACCTCATTCACCTTTTCCAGACCCCATGACTGATTTCCTTCTTTTTTCGAGAAATGGCACAATAATGATAAATATCATTATGGCATGAGTGGAGTTACTTAAATCCCAGTATGACTCAGTCTTTAGCGAGCCACTAACCAGACTGAAAATCGAAAACCTAAATGTTTTTTTTCATGAGAGTGCCACAGAACTTGACAGATGCATGCCTTTCGACATCATCACGACCCAAATGACTTCGGGTAAATGACATGCCCATGCACTCCGCCCAGGCCCAGACTCATGGAACTCCGTGTTATCAAGAACTGCAAGAAGCCCCTATCACATGCTTTTAAATCCTATGGAGAGGAAGCATGGACACTGGGACGTCCCGCAGCTACTAAAAACAAAGACATAGCCCGCTCCACAAAGGGGGCAGTAAAGCAATACAAAGAACTACAGACCAATTGCGCTAACGTCCCTTATCATAAAAATTTTGAAAGGGTTCTAAGAAGCAAGATCGCCACCCATCTTGATACCCATCAATTGCACAACCCAGGACAGCATGGGTTTAGAGCAGGCCGCTCCTGTCTGTCCCTAACTCTGGACCACTACGACAGGGTCCTGGATGCTCTAGAAGATAAACAGAATGCAGATGTTATATACACAGATTTTGCAAAAAACCTTTGACAAGTGTGACCATGGTGTAATAGCACACAAAATGCGTGATAAAGGAATAACAGGAAAAGTTGGTAGATGGATCTATAATTTCCTAACACTAGAAAAAAGAGTAGTAACAGAGTAAAGTCTGAGGCAGCTACTGTGAAAGCTCTGTTCCACAAGGCAGACTTGCTCCCATCCTATTCCTCATCCTCATATCAGACATTGACAGGGATATAAGCACAGTGCTGTCTTCTTTGCAGATGACACCCGAATCTGTATGACAGTTCCACCATTGAAGACACTGCAAGACTCCCAAACGAATAAACCAAATTTTTTAAAGGGCGAGAAAACAATATGAAGTTCAATGAGAGAAATTTCAATTACTCAGATACGGAAAACGTGAAGAAATTAAAATTATGGAGTAAAAACTAATTCCAACCACACAATGACGAAAAACTAATGTCAAAGACCTGGGAGTGATCATGTCGAGGATCTCACCCAAAATAACAATGTAGCAATTGCATCTGCTCGAAAAATGACAGGATGGATAATGAGAACCTTCAAAACCAGGGATGCCAACCCATGTTGACACTTACAGATCGCTTGTTCTATCTAGGCTGGAATACTGTTTCACACTAACTGCACCTTTCAAGGCGGGTGAAATTGCTGACCTTAAAATTGCAGAGAACCTTCACCGCACGCATAAGTGCGATAAACCACCCAACTATGGGAACGCTTGGCTCCCAAACCTGTACCCCTAGAACGCAGGCGGGAGAGATACATTATATACATGGAAAATTCTCGGGGCTTAGTACCAAACTTGCACACACAAATCCTCCCCAAAAAAAGACTCGGCAGGCGATGTAACATCCCCCAAGGAGCAGGGTGCCCTGCACGTTGAGGGACAACACAATAAGTTACAGATTGTTCAACTGCCTCCCAGCATACATCAGGGGGATTACCAAAGCCCCTGGCTGTCTTCAAGCAGGCACTGGACAGGCACCCGGGTACCTGATCAGCCGGGCTGTGGTTCGTACGTTGGACTGCGTGCGGCCCAGTAACAGCCTGGTTGATCAGGCTCCGGTCCAACAGGAGGCCTGGTCACGGACCGGGCCGCGGGGGGACCCTGAATTTCTCAGGTAGACTCCAGGTAGATATCCATCCTGTGGACGGTAGCGCAAGAGCATATGGATACAAAAAAGGGCTAGGCACTAGACCCCCAAAGGGTTAACAAGCATTTGGGTTTATATCTACATTTCAATTATTTTACAAGCAAATTTAGGAAATTTGTTGGAAATTTACTTATTTCATAATAAGATATCTTGACATGCCATAGTTTATTATACTATCTCTATTTCCCAATAAGTGCACAATTAAGCCCTAGTGTTCAAGACAGTGACCATATGACTGATCACATAATTTGCATTTAGTTTGATCATCATCTGTGTCTCCCAAACTATCAAATACCTGTAAAAGCCTAAGCCTGGCCACACAACATCAGTCAGTCTGTTCCCTTGCAAGTTGCCCCAAACACCCATCTGTGCTCGCATTATTGGATAGGCACGTTCAGGGAAATTAATTTAGATTTATATCTAATTTATTATCTGTTACAAGAAAATTTTGGGGGTTTGCTTATAAAAGTGGTATCATTTTCCCCAAAAAATTCTTGAGATATCACTCCCCTTCTATATTCCTCAAAAAGGGACAATTAGCACATAGTGTTAAGACAGTGACCATTCCTGATCACATAATTTGATTTAGTTTATCATCATGTGTATCTGCAGTGTGTATTATATAGTCGTATTTGGGCCGGGGCAGTCCGCCCTTTTGGTCACATGTCACACCGGGAAATGTTACTGCCATTGTTTACAGATGTGTGGATGGTTAAAGCCCCTTGATGTGCAGCCCTGTGAAGAACCTGAAAGAAGATTTATGCTCTGCTGCCTGATGTTCCTTTTATCCACCATGAAGCAGACAAGCACCATTTTCTCCTCCATATGGCATGTGGAAAGTTTTGAGGCCTGCTAGGATTATCACGTAATTAAGCCAAAGCTAGCCCCCATGGGTAAATTTTAAATTTTTTTTCTGTCCTGTCCACCTGAGGTGTCTGTCAAGACGCCCAGGTGTGGGGCCCAAGAAAAATTTAGACAGTAAGTCAAATTACTGTGGTGGGCCTAGTTCTTAAGGGCCCCCTGAGACGGCATAAAGCTGGATTTCCCCGACCAACCCTCTTTTCACTCCTCGACCAGCAACCTTTGTCAGCATCTCCCCCCAGGATTGGTTCTGGCTACCTCGTATCTGTCTGCCTGTATAGCCCACATTTTTGAATATCCCCCATACTAGTCTATCTATGTTTGTCTTGCCCTTTCCCATTTACCCTACAAGTACATCAATCTGGAAGAACAAGTAAAGCAATGTAGCCACCAACCATCCTAATTACTGCCCACCCCAACTACCCTCACCCACTCATAATCAACACTGCCACCAATGGAAAAAATTACTAATATATAGGGGTTTACTACTATCAAAGGTTTCAGGCGTTTAAATATCACCGGGAAAGAGGGATACTGTATTTCCATTAAGAGAGGTGGGAGGTAGAGGAGGGGGGAAGAAGAAATAGGGGGAGAGAGGATGGGGGCAGGAAGAGAGGGAGAGAAAGGAGAGGATGAGGCAAAAGGGGAGGGGAAAGGGGGAGAGAGGATATAGAGATGGGATAGAATAGGGAAGAGAAAAAAAAGATCAAAGCATGCTTACATTGTTTTATTTTTACTGGACAATATAGTGGGCTAAGTCTGTTTAATTGGGCGTCTGTCCATTCCAGTATTGATCATTTAAGAGGACTATATCTGCAAATCTGAAATGTTCAATACAGTAGACCCCATGGATTTATTTGGCAGGTTTGGTTATTCACTCTGAAAAATTGCTGCATAATTTTTTACAACACTTCGTAAAAACAACTTAACATGGTTTGGTTTGGGAGGGGGAAAAATTTTGGGGAATCGCCGTGGGATATTTTTACTCAGGCCGCCACCTGGTTGTAGGTGAGACCACGCCCGCGGGGGGACCCCAAACCCTCCCCGCCATTCCCCCCCACCTTTTCATACGTGTCTAAAACCATTCTCTCCTAGGGGCTAGCTGTTTGTGGATTGTGTTTGATATTTTCATTGACATATCTTGTATCTGAAATAATCATGGCACCCAGTAGGCATAAAGTGTTTTGAAAGTGGCAAAAAAAGGGTTAAGCATTTGTCTCAGAGTTACAAAAAAAATCGAATTTGACATTTTTAAGAGTGGCTCACGGGGGTGGATATAGCGAGGGCCTTGGCCAATGAAGATTTGTTTTTCCACCGAAGGGCTGTTTTTTGCACCCCATATCCCCTGTGGACGGTAGGGAAGAGCATATGGATAAAAAAGGCCTGGGCCCCGGCCCCAAAGGGGTTCAATTGTACTTTGGGTTTATATCTTTTCAATTATTGTTACAAGCAAATTTAGGAAATTTGTTAGTAAATTGGTATCTTATTTCATGAATAAGATATCTTGACATGTCACATGGGTTTTCTTCATCTCTTTTCCTCAATAATGGACAATTAATAGTTTCAAGACAGTGACCCTATGCCTGATCACATAATTTGCATTTAGTTTGAAACATCTGTGTGTCTCCCAAACTTAAAGTCCCGTAGCAAAGCCTAAGCCGGCCACTAAACATCAGTCAGTCTTTCAATTGAAATTTAAAAAACCATCTGTGTCGCATTATCATGAGACAGATAGGGACTTCTTTAAAAATTTTGGTTTATATCTAAGTTATGATATGTGTGAAAGAGTTTGGTAATAAATAAAATTTTAAAGAAAAAAAAGGGTAAAAAATGTAAAGGTATGATATAGCACTTTTAAGAAAAAGTTTGTTAGATTATGTTTTGGGGGATAAAGGGTTTATGGTAGGGTGGGGGTACATGTTTATAGAGGGAAAACAGATATAATCATGAAATCAGTTCAATGAAAAAAAACGGGTAAATAAGAGCTTTTGAAGAAAACCCCCGAATGATTTGAAAAGAAGACAAGGGGAAAATTTAAAAAGAAAAAAACCATTGCTCGAGGGATTGAACAAAATTTTTTTAATCAAAAAAAGCGCTAAATCGACAAGGGTCACGAGCATTGAACAAAAAAAAAAAATTCCACCACTAATTTCATCTTAATTAAATAAAAGGCCTTACAGTTGTTTAAAGCAGGGGTTTTGATAAGGAAGGCCTGAAAAAGTGTTTTAGCACTGCTGGTTCTACAACTTTGTTGCGAAAATTACAATAAAAAAAGAAGTGCTAAACCTACAAGGGTCATAAAAGCACAGCCGGGGCAAGCAAGGTGCAGGGTATTGGTAGGAAGAGGGAGAGGATTATTTACCTGGAGTTTACCTGAGAGACCAGGGGGCAACGCCCGCGGCCCGGTCTTGGGCTAGGCCTCATGTTGGACCAGGAGCCCGGGTCAACCAGGGTGTTACTGCTTGTCGCAATAGTCCCAAAATAGAACCACAGCCTGGCTGGTCAGGTACCACTTTGGTGCCTGTCCATGCCTGTTTGAAGACAGCCAGGGGTTTGTTGGTAATCCCTTGATATATGCTGGGAGGCAGTTGAACAATCTGGGCCCCCGACACTTTTTGTTTGTCCCCCAACGTGCTAGAGGCACCCTGCTCTTCATTGGGATGTTCCGCCGCCGATCTTTCTTTCTGAGAGGATTTTTTTCGTTTTTCAAT
>WNWK01038982.1:0-17669 GCA_009830355.1 Cherax destructor
TCTTCACTTCTATGCTGTTTCTCATTTTACCACAGGGTCCACAGGAAGCTTTGGGCCCATGGTAGCATTTCAAGTTGACAACCCATTAACTGCCAACGATATATGTTTTATGCAGCCCCGCCTTTTGATTTTCCCTGAAAGAAAAAAAAAAACGTTAACGTTGGGCTTTTTTAAAGGGTATAAACGTTTGGAGTTTTTAAAACAAAAAAACACAATGAATTAATTGTGAAATTTTGGATGAGGCGCGGGAATGTTCACTGGGGGAAAAAACAAACCCAGATTGATCCACGCCTGCGGGGGGAGGGAGGCGGGGCGGGGGACAGGTCTGGTACATGGTTAAAACATGACGAATACCCAAAAATTTGGGCCCCGGCGTCAAACTCGAATGTTGTAATCGTTAATCTGGGTTCCACTGTACAAATTAACCCCTATCAGTAAACTTTCTGCTACATCTTCCTCATTTCACACTGCTTTCTCCTCCACTGGCTTGCTGTGGGATTTACCAATCTGCACAATTTCTGAGTCAGATAATGATGAAATTTGAGTTTACCTGGAATTCCCGGGGAGAGTTCCAGGGGTCACCCGGGGCCCAGTTGACCAGGCCTCATAATGATAAATTTTTGAGTCAGATAATGAAAAAATTTGAAAATGTAAAATTAGTGCCGGATTACTGAGGGAACCCCAGATTGATTGCTGGATTAGCGAGGGCCCAAAATTTAAATAAAAATATGAAATATAACTTTAAAACACTTGAAATTTTAGAAAGTTTCAGACATAATAGAGAGATGTGTCACAGAGAACAGAGAATGAAAAAACCAGGTGAGGTGCCCCGACAGTGGACCCCGTTTTTCCCCTCGTGTTTCATGAATTTCCCTTCAGGCCCCTTTTTCAAAAAAAATAGACTCAAGGTTCAGATTTTTGAGATTCAGCGGGTATGTTATGTTTTCCCCCCTTCTCCCAGCGTCGGGTAAAAAAACCCCGCCCCCCTCTGACCACCAAGTCAGTGGGCATTGATTAGGGCAAGTGACCATCCCCCCGGGGGTTCATACGATATTTTTTTTTTTTTTGTGCTTGCAAAAAATTTTACAGGCCCCCAAAAAGAACCCCTAGTGCCAGTTTTTGGGAAAAAGGTGAAAACATGATAAAATTTAAAAGAAAAACTCAGCAAAGTACCAAAGTGGAGGAGGAAGAGAGAGGAGAATTCCTTCGGATTCAGTGATTCTACAAATGTACATACTAAAGCAGCAGGAGTCGATAAAGGCTATAGCGCCAGCCACAATAAATGTAAAAATGTAGCAAGTAAGTTAAGGGATTAAGCATAAAAAAGAACAAAAATGGGTCAAAAAAGAGAAAAAAAAAAACGTTACTCATCAAACCTAACGAGTTTGATAAGGTGGTCAAAAATTGTAATGAGAACAGTTAAATAACTTAAAAAGGGAAAAAAAAACCCCAAAACCCTATCTGAAATTCTAGGAACAAAAATATATCCACAAACAAAAAAACCAATAACAAAAAGATAACCCCTACTCCCACCTAAAACAAAAAACAAACTCAAATTTCTTCTCCACCATGGAAAAAAAAGCGGCAAGCAAAATCCCAAGTTCAAACACTCCACCTAATGACATCTCACTGCCACCATCCAACACACTATTCCAGCCCCCCAACCCAAAAAAGAAGTTTCACTTATAATCAACACATTAAAAACAAAGCAGGAGACCAAATAAACCCCTTTTTTTAAAAACAAAAAGCCTCTCAAGTTCCCCACCATATTACAACACTCTTTAACAAATCCATCAATCCTACCTTCCCAAATACTAAAATAGCGGGGGTCACCCCATACATAAAGGAGGAGATCAAAAGACCTGAATCCCCACAGGCCAATTCCCAAATTCCCCTTCTCTCCAAAATCTTTGAAAATTAATTCATAAACAAATATATTCCTCCCCCCCCTCCAACAACACTTTTAACCACTGTCAATTTGATTCCGGGCCAAAAAAAAAAAAAAAATGATGCCATTATAGACTTTAAAATAATTTACACCGCTTGAGAAAAAAAAAATCCCAGGGGGAATCTTTTTGATTTACATAAAGTTTTGATACAGTTGACCATGATCTTTACACCTAAAATTATCACACTATGGAATAAGAGGGCCCCCTCAACTACCTAAAATCATACCTTAGCAACAGAAACCAATATGTAACAAATGGAGCTAGTCACCCACAAACTACAGTGGTACCTCACTTGAAAATCAGAGAGGGCATATTTAAACAAACAATCTTCCCGAATAATTTTCCCCCCTAAGAAATAAGGGGAAAAAAATTTAACCCTAAAAACTTTAAAAGTAGTTAAATAAAATTTTTTTTAAACTTTTAATTAAAAATACACAATTTAATGAAGAATACCTAAATACACATGTAAATATTGTACAAAAAAATGTCACTTACATTTATTGAAGAGTTGTTGAGTGTGGAGGACGGGAGGAGGGGAGAAGGTGGAGTAGATGCAGTGTTTAAGGGGGAAACCTTCCATTAACACTCAGGTACCAAGTTTTTTCTGTTTTCCCCTTTTTTTGAATGCCATAGGGCCAGCTTGAGAGTCACTGACCTTTTTAAAAATTTGTCCGGGGGGGCTCTGTTGGCGATTTTTAAAACATCCCTGAAGTGGGACACCACAGTGTCATTGACAGGTTGCCAGCAGGCCTGAAAAAAGCAGGGGTTTGGTGAATTCATCCATAAATGCTTTTACCTTGCTCCACATTCCACAAATCTCTTTAATCACTGAAGAAGGAATTTCCCATCCTGTTCCACCTCCTCCTCCTCCTCTGAACCATTGTCCTGACCCTGGGGTCTTGTTCCAGTTGCTTTTGAAGCCTTGCAGATCTTCAGTGGTTAGCTCTTCCTTTGTCCTCCCCCTGTTCCCCCTCCTCACCACTCACCCTAACCCCATAGACTTGCCCAACCACAATTTTCCACAACATTTTGGCTCAGGGTTCTGAGGCTCAGCCCCAAAACCTTCAAAATCCCTCTCTAGGACACAGTCTTGCCACAATTTTCTCAAAAGAGTTCAAAGTCCTGGGGGTCACCCCCCCAAGCCTTACCTATAAGGTTTACACAATGGGATATGGAAAATGGTTTTTTTCCCAAAATCTCTTAGGTTTATTCATGTCGGGTCACATCAAAAACTTTTGAAACATTGCTTTGGTGAGTTTTTTTAAATTGGAAATGACCGCTGGTCCATGGGGGGGAGGGAGGAGTGGTATTGGGGGAAGAACTTATTTGATGAATTTAAACCCCCCCCAATTTTCTCACCGTTTGAGGATGACAAGGAGCATTGTCCATTATCAGGAGGCACTTAATGGCAAATTTTGTCCCCAAAGATATTTTTACACTGGGGAAAAAAAGCCATTGAACCAACTAAGAAAAGTCCTTTGTGACCCATGCCTTTTGTTAGACTTCCAACCCCCAAAAATTTGACTTGCTGACACCGCATCTGCCAAACACTCGGGGATTTTCAAAAAGATACACCAGTAAAGGCTTCACTTTGCAATCACCACTGGCATTAGCACAAAGCATCAAAAGTTAGCCTGTCTTTCATGGCTTATGTCCTGGCTGTGCCTTTTCCTCCTGAGTAATGTAGGTCCTGTTGGGCATTTTCTTCCAAAACAGGCCTGTTTCATCACAATTAAACACTTGTTGGGGGAGGAATTGTTCAGCCTCTATGTACCCCACGAATTCCTGCACATATTTTTCAGCCGCAATTTTGTCAGAACTGGCTGCCCTCACCATGCCTCACAACACTATGTATGCCACTTCGATTCTTAAATTTGTGAAACCAGCCTCTGCTGGCTTTAAATTCGCTCACTTCAGCACGTGCAGGCATTTTCTTAACGAGAACATCATGCAACTGCCTTGCTTTCATATTATTGCCTCCGAAACAGTATCTCCTGCTAACTGTTTCTCGTTGATCCACACCAACAACAACCTTTCCACATCTTCCAGCACTTGTGGTCTGTGTTTTGTGATCACAGCTTCCTTGATTTTACATGAATTTTTCTTGGCCACAATGGTAGTGATGGTAGAAAAGGCTTTACCATACAGCCTGGCCAGCTCACTGATACGCACTCCACTTTCAGGCTTACCACTAGGATCTTTCCTTGGACTCATGGTAGCTTATTTAGCAGTTGCAAGCACTAAAAACAGTGGAATAATGACAATATACTGGTATGAATGCGTGGGTGTGGGTGGGTGGTCGCTCTCGCTTGTAAACAATAGCACACTGACGCTCCCTGGAGTGCGCACTCAGCTGGGCGCCAAGCGGACACGTCCGGTACGAATGTCGTTACACGAAGCAAACATCGTTACTCGCAATCATTTTTTTTACGTTATAAATATCGTTAATCGAAATAACGTAAGATGACAACATCGTAACACGAGTATGACTGTACACTTGTAACATGCATCAAAATAAAAATATTATTATTATATTATTATTATTATTATTATTATTATTATTATTATACCTATGTATCATGTATCATGTCTACCTATGTATCATTGTACCATGTCTAAATAAACTATTATTATTATTATTATTAACTCTCCAATATTGTTGGAGGAATATAGAGCCACTGAACATATGCCGCCCTGCTATCTTCCACCACCCTAAACCTCTGCCAGCATCTCCTCCATCAAACTAACTAATTAAACTAACATCTCCTCCAAGGTAAGTGTAAATATTTCTTATTTATAAATTAAAGTGTAAATATTTTTTATTTATAAATTACGTACATTGTTTCAGTGTGAATAGTGGTGGTGGCTTCTGCTGCCGCCTCCACTACCACTAATATGTACGGTTTCTCTCAGTGGCCTTTATAAACCCAACAACAACACCAGCACCACTTACTCCTCACATTCGTAATGACATATTTTATTCCTTCTAGAGTATATACAGTGGTCCCTTGGTTTTCGTGCATCTCCAAACTCAAACATTTATGTAAGTGTATTTTCGTAAGTGCTGTTGCAAGTGTATTTTTGGGGGTCTGAAATAGACTAACCTACGTGACATTATTTCTTAAGGAAGTAAATTGTTCGGTAATGGCACTTGAGCAGAATTCTGGAATGAATTTTCGGCGAAACCGGGACCACTGTACAGTGGACCCCGCCTAACGAATACCCGGAAATCGTACACTTATGTAAGTACAATGGTCCCTCGGTTTTCGTGCATCTCCAAACTTGAACATTTATGTAAGTGTATTTTCGTAAGTGCTGTTGCAAGTGTATTTTTGGGGGTCTGAAATAGACTAACCTACGTGACATTATTTCTTAAGGAAGTAAATTCGTTCGGTAATGGCATTTGAGCAGCATTCTGGAACGAATTTTCGGCGAAAACCGAGGGACCACTGTATAATATTGTAAGTGCTTTTATAAGTGTATTTTGGGGGTCTGAAATGGACTAACCTACTTGACATTATTTCTTAGGGAGTAAATTCGTTCAGTAATGGCACTTGAGCAGGCTTCTGGAATGAATTTTGTTCGTTAGGCAGGGGTCCACTGCATCATGTTTCTATGTTATTAATATTGTTTAATATGTCATATTAGATGAATTGTGATAGATAAATAAGCCGTAGAGATGATATTAGCATCATATTGAAGCATAATAAACTCGCCTCCCTCTCCCCTCCTACCCGTGTTCCATACACCAACAAATCTTCAATAAAGGTAAGTGTGATGTTAAATGTTCATTTTTCCATTTTATTAGTGCTTTATATTTATTTGTCATTGTTTTCTGTATGTAAATCTATATTTAATCTCTAAAAATTATTTATTGTTAATACTTTTGGGTGTCTGAAATGGATTAATTGGATTTCCATTATTTTTTATGGGGAAAATGGTTTCGCCATTCATGAATTTCGCCTTTCAGAGGACTCTCTGGAATGGATTAATCAAGAAACTTGAGGGTCCACTGTATTAGAAAGACAGAGAGCAGTATAGTGAGTTTTGGTCATAATTTGAAATTGCCATATTAGCTGAATGCTGTAAGGCAAACGCTGTAAAGCAGGGCCTATTGTACATAGAGATTACCAATATGACAATATTCATATTTAACAATACAGTGGACCCACAGAAATCGAACATACAGTGGAACCCCGACTAACGTAAGCTCCATATAACGAAAAATCGCGTAACTTAAGCTTCTTTCGCAAAATATTTGTCTCGTGTAGCGTAACGTACCAGACCTGTCTGCCTGCCCCGCACCTGTGCAGGACGTCAGTCTTGCGTTGTTTACCATTGAGAGAACATTCAGCGCGCTCTTTCAAACATTCACAATACAGTGGTCCCTCCGTTTTCGTGTGTTTCCGTTTTCGTGCAGTTTTTTCGGGGAAAATTTACCTCTGTTTTCGTGTGATTCCCTCCGTTTTCGTTCATGGTACGGAACCCTGTCCAGTGCCCAGCGCACATACAAGCTCGCAAGCCCATTCTCAGGCAGTGTAGCATTGTTTCTGGTTGAGTGAACATTATCCTGCGAGTTCATACAAAACATTTCTTAACAATCCATTGTTTTGGCCCTTGATTATTGTGTGTCACTGCTAAATAAGCCACCACGGGCCCAAAGAAAGCTCCTAGTGTGAGTCCTTTGGTAAAGAAAGTGAGGAACACCATAGAATTAAAGAAAGAAATCGTAGCAAAGTGGTGAGAGGCAGTGGTGATGAGAGGCAGTGGTGGTGAGAGGCAGTGGTGGTGAGAGGCAGTGGTGGTGAGAGGCAGTGGTGATGAGAGGCAGTGGTGATGGGAGGCAGTGGTGGTAAGAGGCAGTGGTGATGAGAGGCAGTGGTGATGAGAGGCAGTGGTGGTGAGAGACAGTGGTGATGAGAGGCAGTGGTGGTGAGAGGCAGTGGTGGTGAGAGGAAGTGGTGGTGAGAGGCAGTGGTGATGAGAGGCAATGGTGGTGAGGGCAGTGGTGATGAGAGGCAGTGGTGCTTGTTTGTTGGTTGAGGCAGTGTTAGAGGCAGTGGTGATGAAAGGCAGTGGTGGTAAGAGGCAGTCTTAATGTAGAGTGAGAGGTGAGTAAACAAGATTAAATGAATAACCGAGAGAGAATGAGAGTGTAGAAGTTTGGGTTTTGTCAACAAACCAGTTGTTGTTGTTGCTGCTGCTGCTGTTGTTGTTACCAGCCAGCCTGGACAGGAATGATTCCTGTTCACTCCTTGAAGCGACTGGAAAGAAGCGGTGGTAGAGGCGGTGATGAGAGGCAGTGGTGATGAGAGGCAGTGGTGGTGAGAGGCAGTGGTGATGAGAGGCAGTGGTGATGAGAGGCAGTGGTGGTGAGAGGCAGTGGATGTGAGAGGCAGTGGTGGTGAGAAGCAGTGTTGGTGAGAGGCAGTGGTGGTGAGAAGCAGTGTTGATGAGAGGCAGTGGTGGTGAGAGGCAGTGTTGATGAGAGGCAGTGGTATTGAGAGACAGTGGTGGTGAAAGTCAGTGGATGTGAGAGGCAGTGGTGGTGAGAGGCAGTGGTGGTGAGAGGCAGTGTTGATGAGAGGCAGTGGTGGTGAGAGGCAGTGTGATGAGAGGCAGTGGTGGTGAGAGGCAGTGGTGATGAGAGGCAGTGGTGGTGAGAGGCAGTGGTGGTGAGAGGCAGTGTTGATGAGAGGCAGTGGTGGTGAGAGGCAGTGTTGATGAGAGGCAGTGGTGGTGAGGCAGTGGTGATGAGAGGCAGTGGTGGTGAGAGGCAGTGGTGGTGAGAGGCAGTGGTGGTGAGAGTCAGTGGATGTGAGAGGCAGTGGATGTGAGAGGCAGTGGTGGTGAGAGGCAGTGTTGATGAGAGGCAGTAGTGGTGAGAGGCAGTGGTGGTGAGAGGCAGTGTTGATGAGAGGCAGTGGTGGTGAGAGGCAGTGGTGGTGAGAGGCAGTGGTGGTGAGAGGCAGTGGTGGTGAGAGGCAGTGGTGGTGAGAGGCAGTGGTGGTGAGAGGCAGTGGTGGTGAGAGGCAGTGTTGATGAGAGGCAGTGGTGGTGAGAGGCAGTGGTGGTGAGAGGCAGTGGTGGTGAGAGGCAGTGGTGGTAAGAGGGAGTCTTAATGTAGAGTGAGAGGTGAGTAAACAAGATTAAATGAATAAACGAGAGAGAATGAGAGTGTAGATGGTTTGGGAATTTTGTAAACAAACCAGTTGTTGTTGTTGCTGCTGTTACCAGCCAGCCTGGACAGGAATGATTTCTGTTCACTCCTTGAAGCGACTGGAAAGAAGTGATCTAATGCATTTAGCATTACAAACTCCGTTTTCTCTTATACTAATACGTCTGGAGGAGGAAAGAATAGGAAGATGTTTTCATAGCTGGACCGAGTATGCCTGCCACCACATTCGTAATGACACACACATTTTATTCATTCTAGAGTGTATATCAGGTTTTTATGTTATTTATATTATTTATTATGTCATATTAGATGAATTGTGATAGATAAATAACTGTAGAGCTGATATTAGTGTCAAATTGAAGCATTTTGTCCTGCCTCCCAACAATAAACTTGCCTCCCTCTCTCCTCCACTCCATCTTCCATACACCAACAAGAGTCGCCAATAAAAGTAAGTGTGATGTTAAATGTTCATTTATACATGTTATTAGTGCTTTATATTTATTTGTTATTCTTTTCTGTATGTAAATCTATATTTAATCTCTAAAAAATTATTTTTTGTTAATACTCCTGGGTGTCTGAAACGGATTAATTGAATTTACATTATTTCTTATGGGGAAAATGGCTTCAGTTTTCGTTGATTTCAGTTTTAGTCGATCCCTCTGGAACGGATTAAACACAAAAAACGAGGGACCACTGTACAGTGGACCCCCGCCTAACGAGCAAAATTCATTCCAGAAGCCTGCTCAAGTGCCATTACCGAACGAATTTACTTCCTTAAGAAATAATGTCACGTAGGTTAGTCTATTTCAGACCCCCAAAAATACACTTCCACAAGCTCTTACAATATTATACTTACATAATTGTATGATTTCCGGGGTGCTCGTTAGGCGGGGGTCCACTGTACTTTAGTTGTGTTTATTGCTGGTTCAGTGATTGTCACTGTGAAATAAGTCACCATGGGTCCAAATAAGCTTCACAAGTCGATAAAGGCTATAACACCAGTCAGTGATAAAGTGTAGAAATAATGTCACTCTGTCTTGACTTTTTTGGGTTATCCTAGGTTTTCTACACATATGCTGCTATGTATGATAATCTATGTATAACTGGATTTGTGTATACCTGAATAAACTTACTTAAGTTAAGCGATTAATCGATAGAAAATGATGACACAAAACTTAACTTCTACAATGTTGTTTAAGATTATATAGGGACACTGAGAAGAGCGCCGTACTCTGCCACCATCTCTCCAAGGTAAGTGAAAGTATTTCTTATTTATTTTTTTTTTTTTTTTTTTCAACAAGTCGGCCGTCTCCCACCGAGGCAGGGTGACCCAAAAAGAAAGAAAATCCCCAAAAAGAAAAAACTTTCATCATCATTCAACACTTTCACCACACTCATACATAATCACTGTCTTTGCAGAGGAGCTCAGATACGACAGCTGAGAAAAGTCCCTCCCAGCTGTCACTATCTCAGACCCCTCCTTTAAAGTGCAGGCATTGTACTTCCCATTTCCAGGACTCAAGTCCAACTAAATCAATTAACTGGTTTCCCTGAATCCCTTCACACAATGTTACCCTGCTCACACTCCAACAGATCGTCATGTCCCAAAAACCATTCGTCTCCATTCACTCCTATCTAACACGCTCACACATGCTTGCTGGAAGTCCAAGCCCCTCGCCCACAAAACCTCCTTTACCCCTTCCCTCCAACCTTTTCTAGGACGACCCCTACCCCGCCTTCCTTCCCCTACAGATTTATACGCTCTCCAAGTCATTCTACTTTGATCCATTCTCTCTAAATGACCAAACCACCTCAACAACCCCTCTTCAGCCCTCTGACAAATACTTTTAGTAACTCCACACCTTCTCCTAATTTCCACATTCCGAATTTTCTGCACAATATTTACACCACACATTGCCCTTAGACAGGACATCTCCACTGCCTCCAGCCTCCTCCTCGCTGCAGCATTTGCAACCCATGCTTCACACCCATATAAGAGTTTATATAAGTGTGAATATTTCTGATTTATAAATTAAAGTGTAAATATTTCTTATTTATAAATTAAAGTGTAAATGTTTCTTAGTTATAAATTATGCACAATGTTTTGTGTGAATAGTGATGGCCAGCTGCTGCCACACACCACGGCTTATGGTCAGTGGCCCTTATACCCAACAACAACAAACACACGACCACCAGTCTTATATTGTAATGACATGTTTTATTCATTCTAGAGTTTATATCATGTTTCTATGTTATTAATTTTTTTTTTTTTTTTTTTTTATTAACACATCGGCCGATTCCCACCAAGGCAGGGTGGCCCGAAAAAGAAAAACTTTCATCATCATTCACTCCATCACTGTCTTGCCAGAGGGGTGCTTTACACTACAGTTATAAAACTGCAACATTAACACCCCTCCTTCAGAGTGCAGACACTGTACTTCCCATCTCCAGGACTCAAGTCCGGCCTGCCGGTTTCCCTGAATCCCTTCATAAATGTTACTTTGCTCACACTCCAACAGCACATCAAGTATTAAAAACCATATGCCTCCATTCACTCCTATCAAATACGCTCACACATGCTTGCTGGAAGTCCAAGCCCCTCACACACAAAACTTCCTTTACCCTCTCCCTCCAACCTTTCCTAGGCCGACCCTACCCCGCCTTCCCTCCACTACAGATTTATACACTCTCGAAGTCACTCTGTCTCGTTCCATTCTCTCTACATGTCCAAACCACCTCAACAACCCCTCCTCAGCTCTCTGGACAATCGTTTTGGTAATCCCGCACCTCCTCCTAATTTCCAAACTCCGAATTCTCTGCATTATATTCACACCACACATTGACCTTAGACATGACATCTCCACTGCCTCCAGCCTTCTCCTCGTTGCAACATTCATCACCCATGCTTCACACCCATATAAGAGCGTTGGTATAACTATACTCTCATACATTCCCTTCTTTACTTCCATGGACAAGGTTCTTTGTCTCCACAGACTCAAGTGCTCCACTCACCCTTTTTCCCTCATCAATTCTATGATTCACCTCATCCTTCATAGACCCATCCGCCGACATGTCCACTCCCAAATATCTGAATACATTCACCTCCTCCATACTCTCTCCCTCCAATCTGATATCCAATCTTTCGTCACCTATTCTTTTTGTTATCCTCATCACCTTACTCTTTCCTATATTCACTTTCAATTTTCTTCTTTTACACACCCTACCAAATTCATCCACCAACCTCTGCAACTTCTCTTCAGAATCTCCCAAAAGCACAGTGTCATCAGCAAAAGCAACTGTGACAACTCCCACTTTGTATTTGCTTTTTATCTTTTAGCCCAACACCTCTTGCCAAGACCCTCGCATTCACTTCTCTTACAACCCCATCTATAAATATATTGAACAACCACGGTGACATCACACATCCTTGTCTAAGGCCCACTTTTACTGGGAAATAGTCCCCCTCCCTCCTACACACTCTAACCTGAGCCTCACTATCCTCATAAAAACTCTTCACTGCTTTCAGTAACCTTCCTCCTATTCCATACACCTGCAACATCTGCAACATTGCCCCCCTATCTACCCTATCATACGCCTTTTCCAAATCCATAAATGCCACAAAAACATCTTTACCCTTATCCAAATACTGTTCACCTATATGTTTCACTGTAAACACTTGGTCTACACATCCCCTACCTTTCCTAAAGCCCCCTTGTTCATCTGCTATCCTGCTTTCTGTCTTACTCTTGATTCTTTCAATAATAACTCTACCATACACTTTACCAGGTACACTCAACAGACTTATTCCCCTATAATTTTTGCACTCTCTTTTGTCCCCTTTGCCTTTGATGTTATTAATATTGTTTATTATGTCATAGATGAATTGTGCTAGATAAATAAGCTGTAGAGTTGATATTACACTGGAACCCCGGTTAACGAAAAAAATTCATTGCAGAAGCCTGTTCAAGTGCCATTACCGAACGAATTTACTTCCTTAAGAAAAAATGTCATTTAGGTTAGTCTATTTCAGACCCCCAAAAATACACTTCCACAAGCACTTACAATAGTATACTTACATAATTGCACGATTTCCGGGGTGTTCGTTAACCGGGGTTCCACTGTATTGTCATATTGAAAGACTATTTTGTCCTCCCTCCAAACAAACTCTCATATGCCAACAAGAGTCTTCAATAAAGGTAAAACTTGTTTAACTGTTCATTTGTCAATTATAATTAGTGCTTTATACAGTGGCCCCCCCAGCTAACGATCACCCCGGAAATCGTACAATTATGTAAGAATAATATTTTAAGTGCTTTTGGAAGTGTATTTTTGGGGGTCTGAAATAGAGTAACCTACGTGACATTATTTCTTAACCCTTTCGGGGTCGGTGCCATACTAGTACGTTTTACGAGCAGGGGTTGGTGCCGTACTAGTACGCCCAAATTCTAGCGGCCTCAATTTAAGCAGAAAACGTCTGGTAGGCATACATATGAAAGAATGGGTCTGTGTGGTCAGTGTGCGCAGTATAAAAAAAAATCCTGCAGCACACACTGCATAATGAGAAAAAAAAACCTGACCATTTTTTTTTATTAAAACAGCGACTTTGCAGTCGATTTTCGTATGGTAGTTATTTATGTATTCGCGTTTTCTTGGTCTCATTTGATAGAATGGAAGATATATTACAGAAATAGAGATGATTGTGATTGGTATGACAATGACAAGTACCTTGAAATTGAGCTCAAAGTAGCGAAAATGTTCGATTTTTGACGATGTTCAAGAGTAAACAAATCACACCATGCGTCCAATACACATCAACTGGCGAGTCGTATATTCATGCACAAGTGCTCTGATATTATTTATACCATTTTTAAAATGATGCAGTTGTATACATAACAGTAAATCTTCTATTTTTGTGAGAATAAAAATTGAAAATGGAAAGCAAAAGTAATGTAAGAGGGGCCTGGAGATGTGGCTAATGAACAGAGAACATGTTATTTTAGTGCCAGGAATGTCTGCCTTGTTTACTCTGGACCCTATTTTGAAATTGGCATCGTTTGAAATTTGTGTGAAATTGGAAAATTGCCATTTTCTGATCACTATTTTGGGTAGATGAAATTGGTAAATAGGCGGTTTCTTGTACTCAATCGATAGAAGAAATGGAGTTCTAGCGAAATAGCTATAATTTCAGGAGACTGAAACATTGGAATTTGTCGAAAATAGGGCTTGAAGTGGGTGAAATCGCCGATGCGTCAGTGTCATAGATACCGCGAACTTCGCAAAAGCATAATTCCGTTAGTTTTCGATCAAATTTCATAATTTTAGTGGCGTTATGATCGGAACCATTCATTAGACAGTTAAATTAGTATATCATTAACATTATTCAAATATCCTATATCACTGTAAAAATTCCTGTAAACACTTGCACATAATTGTTTTAATCCATTAGCAAGTAAGACTTTAATCTAATACCATATCATTAAGTTTAGCATAATCTATTGTTCTCAAGTCTAGTTATAGAATCACACTAAATCCTATGATTACAGGCATTGATCCTGATATCAACCTATTATTAAATGACTTACATGACTCCAACAGCAACTGTAACTATTACACAGCTGATCAAGCAAAGACATTACTCAGAGCCAACAATAACTTAACTATCTTCAATTACATTGACTGGCAAACAGAAATAGACAACTTCCCAGATACTGACTTATGTATTAATAATTTTCTTAAAAAGACCCAATACCTCTATAATAAGCACTGCCCTAAAAACTAAACAAATCACAACTAAAAGATTAAATAGTCCCTGGCTAACCCCAGCATACTCAAGTCCATTAATATAAAGCACCTATATGAAAACAGTACAGAATGGGACAAATATCAAGAGAACAAACAAAACGCTACTCATCAAACCTAACGAGTCTGATAAGAAGGTCAAAAAACTGTACTATGAGAACAGATTACATAACTTAAAAGGTGATATAAAAAAGACCTGGAAAACCCTATCTGAAATTCTAGGAACAAAAAAGATATCCACAAACAGAACAATCAAACTAACAAAACCAGATGAACCCCTACTCCCACCTATTGAAACAGCAAACAAACTCAATGATTTCTTCTCCACCATAGGTAAAAAGCTGGCAAGCAAAATACCAAGTTCTAATACTCCACCTAACGACTATCTCACTGGTACCTATCCGAACACACTATTCCTAGCCCCAACCAACCCAATAGAAGTTTCACTTATAATCAACACATTAAAAAACAAAGCAGGTGACCTAAATAACTTACCACCTTATATATACAAAAATGCCTCTCAAGTTCTCTCACCAATTATTGCAACACTTTTTAACAAATCCATTGAATCCTCTACCTTCCCATCAATACTCAAAACAGCAAGGGTCACCCCAATACATAAGGGAGGAGATCAAGCAGACCTGAATAACTACAGGCCGATATCTAACTTACCCCTTCTCTCCAAAATCTTTGAAAAATTAATTCATAGACAAATATATTCCTACCTCACCTCCAACAACGTATTCAACCACTGTCAATTTGGATTCAGGCCTAATAAAAATACAAATGATGCCATTATACACATGTTAGAAATAATTTACACCGCCCTTGAGAAAAAAGAAATCCCAGTGGGAATCTTCATTGATTTACGTAAAGCTTTTGATACAGTTGACCATGATCTGTTACACTTAAAATTATCGCACTATGGTATAAGAGGACACTCCTTAAACTACCTAAAATCATACCTTAGCAACAGAAACCAATATCTGTACACAAATGGAGCTCTTATATGGGTGTGAAGCATGGGTGATGAATGTTGCAACGAGGAGAAGGCTGGAGGCAGTGGAGATGTCATGTCTGAGGTCAATGTGTGGTGTGAATATAATGCAGAGAATTCGGAGTTTGGAAATTAGGAGGAGGTGCGGGATAACCAAAACGATTGTCCAGAGAGCTGAGGAGGGGTTGTTGAGGTAGTTTGGACATGTAGAGATAATGGAACGAGACAGAGTGACTTCGAGAGTGTATAAATCTGTAGTGGAGGGAAGGCGGGGTAGGGGTCGGCCTAGGAAAGGTTGGAGGGAGGGAGTAAAGGAAGTTTTGTGTGCGAGGGGCTTGGACTTCCAGCAAGCATGTGTGAGCGTATTTGATAGGAGTGAATGGAGGCATATGGTTTTTAATACTTGACGTGCTGTTGGAGTGTGAGCAAAGTAACATTTATGAAGGGATTCAGGGAAACCGGCGGGCCGGACTTGAGTTCTGGAGATGGGAAGTACAGTGCCGGCACTCTGAAGGAGGGGTGTTAATGTTGCAGTTTTATAACTGTAGTGTAAAGCACCTCTCTGGCAAGACAGTGATGGAGTGAATGATGATGAAAGTTTTTTCTTTTTCGGGCCACCCTGCCTTGGTGGGAATCGGCCGATGTGTTAATAAAAAAAAAAAAAAAAAAAATGGAGCTAGCTCCACCGCGCAAACTATTACCGTAGGTGTCCCACAGGGAAGTGTTCTTGGCCCACTACTCTTTCTCATTTACATTAACGACCTACCAAATGCATCTCAACTACTCAAACCCATACTTTTTGCAGATGACACTACATACGTTATCTCTCACCCAAGCCCAGACACACTAGCCAACACTGCAAATACTGAATTGCAGAAAATATCTACCTGGATGATGACCAACAAACTTACTCTCAATATTGATAAAACCTATTTTATCCAGTTTGGGAACAGAGCTGCAAACGCACCACTTAACATAATGATAAACGGGTCCCCTATCGCAAAACTCACAGAGGGAAAATTCTTAGGAATACATCTTGACAGGGCCTCAAATTTCAGACACACATACAACAAATCTCCAAGAAAGTCTCAAAGACCGTGGGAATACTATCCAAGATACGGTACTATGTTCCACAACCAGCTCTCCTTACCCTATATCACTCACTCATTTACCCCTACCTCACCTATGGAATCTGCGCATGGGGCTCTACATCAATAACTCATCTCAGACCACTAATAACACAACAAAAGGCAGCAGTTAGAATGATAACAAATTCTCACTCCAGGCAACATACTCCACCAATATTCAAAAACCTAAACTTACTCACCATACAAGACATCCATACTTTTACTGTGCCTATTACATACATAGAACACTCTATGCAGATATTAACCCACCACTCAAACTTCTCCTTACTAATTTTAACAGGACACATGACCATAACACTAGACACAGATCACTCCTCGATGTTCCCGTGTCCACCTAACACTATGTAAAAACTCAATGCACATAAAAGGCACGAAAATTTGGAATTCATTACCTGTCATTGCCAAAGAAACCCTACCTGTACCCCAATTCAAAACGATGCTAAAAAACCACCTTCTCACCCAAAGATAATTGCTCCATATCAACCATTCCCAGCAAAGTAGAATAATCACTTAACGTAAAACCTGACTTTAAAGTCAATGTAATGTATGAATGAACGAATGAATGAATGTAAAACCTGTTATGAATAATACTTACTTAGCTAATTATTCCCACAACACTTATATTATAATGACCACGTAAACTAACTGCAATGCAATTAATTGTTTTAAATTGTTATCTCACTCAATTAGTTGCATTGCTGCAAAAAATTGCTACAATTAATTGATATGTTCAACTTATATTCAAACTTTAAAACTTAGATATGCAACTTTACTTATTTTACTTATTTTATTATTATTATTGCTTTAATTTGTTTAATCTGATTTAATTAATTTTATAATGAAGACAAAAGTACAAAACTATGTTCAAATTTCATAGCTTAAATACTCACCTTTACTCATTGTATACTATCTACAAAAATTCTTACAATCTAGTTTTAAGTTAATTTTAAGTCTGCCCAAAATGCCCTGCATACTAGGGGCTTTTGGCATGTACACCTCATGTAATCTCAATAACCAAATGTAATTCTTTGTATCATGTCCAAATAAAAATTATTATTATTATTATTATTATTATTATTAGATCTTTGAGCAAACATTATGATGACCTCACAGCACTACTCCAATCCCTACAGTCCAATATGTCAATCATCACACTCACTGAGACCTGGCTAAAGCCTGATACTACAGGTGTTTATGCCATCCCAGGTTACACAGCCATTCACAACTGTAGGACAGACCAGCGAGGGGGTGGAACAGCAATATATTATACAGATCAACTCGAATGTATCAAAAACTCTTGTAAAAGGGATGAACATGGAGAATATATTATAGCTAAATTTAAATCAAAAGACCTGCAAAAACCGCTCACAGTGATAAACATCTACAGATTACCACAGTCAAACATCCGCCACTTTAGTGAAAAACTAGGAAACCTGATAATCGATTCACGCCTTAACAAAGATCATTTGCTGCTCACAGGAGATTTCAACATAAATCTCCTACATGACCAAGACCCGCAGGTAACTGAATTCACAAACACTATGAGCAACTGCTTATTACTACCAACAATATCAAAACCTACAAGAATCTCCGATAAT
>WNWK01038983.1:0-17669 GCA_009830355.1 Cherax destructor
GGGTCCCTCTGTGAGTGCACATGTTGGGTCCCTCTGTGAGTGCACATGTTGGGTCCCTCTGTGAGTGCACATGTTGGGTCCCTCTGTGAGTGCGGAAACCAAACTGTTTCTCAGTAAAAAGGTGATTATATTCCATGTAATAATTTTAGTCTATTAGAAATAATTTTCTCCAGAACTTTACTCGTGACCTCGAGTAGCGAGATAGGTCTATAATTATCAGGTTTATGGACATCTTTATTCGGTTTAGCAATAGAAATCATCTTCGCTGTTTTAAGAGCAATTGGAAAACGTCCAAAGGCCAAAATGGCATTAAAGATGTTGACCAGATATTCCTTGTAGTTTCTAGGTAAGTATTTTACTTGTTTGACAGTAATGCCTGATATACCAGGTGCTTTGTTCTGCATTTTACCTATAACTTGACACATTTCTCTGAGGGAGATTGGTCTAGTAAGAGGATGATCCTCTTCAAGCGAGATATATCAATTAACGGTACTGGTTGGAGATTATTTAGGTTGTCATCTCTCCAGGCATTGACCCATTGATAGTGGGTGTTATTGAGTTTTCTACTCGCATTGTATGTGAGAATTTTCGCCCACACCTCACCCATCAAATTATCTTGGTCTTGTGGGTCATCTAATTTTATGTCAATTTCATCCTCATCTTCATCAGTAAAAATGTATGTAAGATAGTTGGGAGCCTTATGTTTATCCCCTAAAAGCTGACGAATCTTGCTCCAAAACTTTGCAGGTTGACTTTATACTGGTTTGCTTGATGTACAAGATAATTTCCATAATTCGTTCTTATGCTGGGAAATCAAGGTAATTTTTTTATATTTTATTTAAAAACACATATATACATAACAATCCAATAAATGCCCAAGAATAAATCAGGCTCATATAAACAAAAACAAGCAAACAGAACAGAAATAAACACATCTGTCAATATATCTTATAATAAGAACCCGTGCCAAAAGCACATAAACAAAAAAATTTCCATCCTACTACCTACCCTAGCTAAATTTTCTATACAAGAACATAACACACTGTCAATGAAACTGTACATACATTGTCTCAAAAACACCGTAAAAATAAACCTTAGGTTACATATCCTACTTCTTCCCTACCACAAAACGCAGTAAATAGGCATGAAATAACATAAAACCTTAAACTTTCTGCCTATAAAACAGTTGTTGCACAATAACACATAAAAACAACTGACCCCCGTAACAAGGGTCATCCACAACATCATCAAAATAAGAAATGCATTAACATCAAGCCACCACTACCGTAGACAACACTGTCTACAACACAACGTCACACTCCCACACCGGAGAATAAGTCCACACAAAACACATTTGTGTTGCATACATATAAAAACACTCTAGAGGTACAGTTCCTGGACCATCATGAGGCTCTGTAATGTTGAGGTGCAGTTCCTGGATCATCATGTGGCTCTGTAATTATAAATTAGACACATATGCAACATTTGGGTATC
The DNA here is from genome assembly GCA_009830355.1 of Cherax destructor. Classification (NCBI taxonomy): domain Eukaryota; kingdom Metazoa; phylum Arthropoda; class Malacostraca; order Decapoda; family Parastacidae; genus Cherax; species Cherax destructor. The sequence goes on from WNWK01038983.1 coordinate 1,495, forward strand.
TTTATTGAGGAAACGTTTCGCCACACAGTGGCTTCATCAGTCCAATACAAAGTAGAAAGGTGTAAGGAGAGTTGGAGTTTTGAGGTAATCAGTCCCTCGGCCTGGAGTCGATGTGTTCAGTCCATCAATCTTGTAGAAATGACAGTATATGTCCGTAGAGGTGGCTTATATACTGTAGTTAGGTGAGGTGAAGCAGCAGGAGGCGGGGTCATAGTGGTACCATCCACTAGTCTAAGTAGATCTTCGTCCAAAGGTTGGACAAGTGTTGAAGAATTCGTTTGTATTAAGATCCCAAGATGTTGCTGTGTCAGACAGGGTATAGATGAATGGTTCAGAGAACCGACAAGTTATAAATTAGACACATATGCAACATTTGGGTATCTTTATTGAGGAAACGTTTCGCCACACAGTGGCTTCATCAGTCAATACAAAGTAGAAAGGTGTAAGGAGAGTTGGAGTTTTGAGGTAATCAGTCCCTCGGCCTGGAGTCGATGTGTTCAGTCCATCAATCTTGTAGAAATGACAGTATATGTCCGTAGAGGTGGCTTATATACTGTAGTTAGGTGAGTGAAGCAGCAGGAGGCGGGGTCAAGTGGTACCATCCACTAGTCTAAGTAGATCTTCGTCCAAGGTTGGACAAGTGTTGAAGAATTCGTTTGTATTAAGATCCCAAGATGTTGCTGTGTCAGACAGGGTATAGATGAATGGTTCAGAGAACCGACAAGTTATAAATTAGACACATATGCAACATTTGGGTATCTTTATTGAGGAAACGTTTCGCCACACAGTGGCTTCATCAGTCAATACAAAGTAGAAAGGTGTAAGGAGAGTTGGAGTTTTGAGGTAATCAGTCCCTCGGCCTGGAGTCGATGTGTTCAGTCCATCAATCTTGTAGAAATGACAGTATATGTCCGTAGAGGTGGCTTATATACTGTAGTTAGGTGAGGTGAAGCAGCAGGAGGCGGGGTCATAGTGGTACCATCCACTAGTCTAAGTAGATCTTCGTCCAAGGTTGGACAAGTGTTGAAGAATTCGTTTGTATTAAGATCCCAAGATGTTGCTGTGTCAGACAGGGTATAGATGAATGGTTCAGAGAACCGACAAGTTATAAATTAGACACATATGCAACATTTGGGTATCTTTATTGAGGAAACGTTTCGCCACACAGTGGCTTCATCAGTCCAATACAAAGTAGAAAGGTGTAAGGAGAGTTGGAGTTTTGAGGTAATCAGTCCCTCGGCCTGGAGTCGATGTGTTCAGTCCATCAATCTTGTAGAAATGACAGTATATGTCCGTAGAGGTGGCTTATATACTGTAGTTAGGTGAGGTGAAGCAGCAGGAGGCGGGGTCATAGTGGTACCATCCACTAGTCTAAGTAGATCTTCGTCCAAAGGTTGGACAAGTGTTGAAGAATTCGTTTGTATTAAGATCCCAAGATGTTGCTGTGTCAGACAGGGTATAGATGAATGGTTCAGAGAACCGACAAGTTATAAATTAGACACATATGCAACATTTGGGTATCTTTATTGGGAAACGTTTCGCCACACAGTGGCTTCATCAGTCAATACAAAGTAGAAAGGTGTAAGGAGAGTTGGAGTTTTGAGGTAATCAGTCCCTCGGCCTGGAGTCGATGTGTTCAGTCCATCAATCTTGTAGAAATGACAGTATATGTCCGTAGAGGTGGCTTATATACTGTAGTTAGGTGAGGTGAAGCAGCAGGAGGCGGGGTCATAGTGGTACCATCCATCTGGTAGAGTAGTCTCCGCCCACCAGCGCTCAATGACCTCTCGGAAGTACGGCCAGTCGGCCTTCTTGAGATTCCATCTGGGGGTATGCGTAGGAGGTGGGTGCCGCTGGACCATCAGTGTAGTGACTACTGCAAAGTGATCACTGGTTAGACGGGGGTGGACCTCCCAACTTGCACTTGAGAGCAGCCGTCTGGAGATGAGTGTGATGTCCAGACGGCCACCGTAGTGATGGGTTGGCTCCCCATTGTTGAGGAGGGCGATCTCAGGTACATCCTCCAGCACAGTCGCAAGGTGCCTCCCTGCCGCGTTGGTGGGGGAGACAGAATTAAGTATTGGGTGATGGGCATTGACATCCCCAGCCACAATAAGACCCTCCAGGGGGGCGAGTGCAGCCACCTCTGAAATGTCAAGGGTGGACCTAGGGCTTCTGTATATGTTGTAAATCACGAGAGGTCCATCCGGAAGGTGTAAGGTGGCGGCCTGTACCTCCACGCCCTCCCCGCAGTCGATGGGGTCAGTGTGAAATGCGGCATATACCACCCCAGCCCCACCCTGGGGTCGACAGAGCACCGGTCGATGCCATATTGTCTGTTCCCTCAGGTAGAGACTTGGAGTGGATACAAAAAAAATATGGGAATATAGAGATCAAATAAAAGGGAACATTACTAGAATATGGGAGAATAGACGGTAGCGGTCTATTCTCTTGGGAGTATGCTGCCACCACCTGCTCTTTTAACAGTGGAAGGGATAAAAGAAACAAAAGTCATAGGAGAAGGGAGGAAAACATAAAGTTTGGGTTAGAGCAGGAGAAAACCCAGTGAGAAATAATACAGGATAGTTAAAACAAGATAGGGGTCCTGATAAGTACTGGCTCTTAGGGTAGCATGGCCTGAAAACACGAGCAGTAGGCACCTTATCAGGGGCTTGACTCTCCACAGAAAAATGATAACATCAATAGGTTATTTAATTTAGTCTCTGACACATGGACCTTGTATACATGGCTCAAAGGTGGAAGTAAAACATACCCAGACATAACCACTTACAATTTAATAAACACATTACAAGGGTATCAGAAAGTGTTGGCACAAAAAAACAATTGTAATAGCAAATACTTAATTCTTATAGCAAGCCTAGCTTACTGATGTTAACACTCCCCTCCCACATAGCTTTTACATACTGAGATTTACATTTCCTTAATACATTCCTGCCTTAGGATGCTCCTGAGACCTTCCAAATCCCAGATTACAAGCCTGGTCTGATCCTCCAGGGCTATAGTGTTCAAGGTCTCTCTAGCAATCTCCTCTCATCAGTGTCTCTGGTGGATCTCTCCTACTTTGGAGGCATATCTTTGGGGGTGCCTGGTTGCTGCTAAGACTTGTTAGCAGCAGTATAATCAATATGAGAAGTTGAAAAGGCTTCTAAGCTGACAAAGGTGTGAGAGTGGATAGGGAACTCTCCGCGTGTTCCCTCCCTTGTTTTGAATAGAACTCCCTCTCATGTACACAAACTCTTTACAAATTTCTACACAAGAAGGTCAACTTGCCTCTATAAACCTTATTTCTACTCACAATAATTATTACAATGAATACTAATACTAGAAAAACAATCAGACACAAAGAAAATTAATGTTATACACTATATTACAGATTAACAAAAATTCTAGAGAAAACATATTGGAACATACAATAACAGAGCAACAGAATGCGAAGATAATCACAGTTCAAATACATTTCTTGAGTTAATTAACAGCATTTATTTCTTTCCCCTGAGTTACAGAACTATGCACATGGTAAATAGATAAGGATATAGACAAGAAATATAAGTGAGGACAGTCATGAAATTTTCACAACTAATATTTATCACACCTTACATAAATAATGCTTGAGGGGCTGATTTGCTTCATTACAAGTGGAGATAGAGTGAGGGATAGTATTCCTGACGTAGACTGCTGTGCCCCTGCCAATGCCTTCCAGGCACTGAAGGTAAGCCGAGAATCCTGGGATACGTGGCGGTGATTGATGTGGTGGTTCGGTAAGTGTCTCCTGGAGCAGGAAGACATCGATCTCATCTTGTACCGAAGCTTCAATCACTAAGTGAAGTTTCCGCCGTAGCCCACAAATGTTCCACTGAAGGATCTTCAAGGGGAGTAGAGGGGACCCTCTGATTCCATCTCCGCCTGGGACATGTTGTCCTCCGTTGTTGGTGACCCCGGGGTCTCCTCCATCACAGACTGGAAGGACTCTTGGATGATGGCTTGAAGTTACATTGAGTCCTTCCTGTCCAGGAGGACAACGCCTAGCATCCACGACAGGAGCTGTCTGCAGGCGCCCCTGTCCTCCGCCGACGGCAGCAGGCGAGTGAGGAGCTCTGAGATGACCCCAACGGTTTTCTTCAGACGAGTAGGAAATGAATCTACCATTACCTCTGTAGGCGTTGGGTCGGACGACTCTTGGTGCTGGTCCTGAGCCAGCGGGTAAGTTTGGGTGGCTGTCGACACTGCAGCAGCATAAGCTGGGTGCACCCTGGGTCCGGCCGGAGTGGCCGTGGACGTCCGGGTCTCCTGGCGGGGAGCCGCTGCTTGACTCTGGACGTTCGCAGGAGGGGCCTGCCCTCGGGAAGAGGCATGCTGGCGAGATGGCGTGGATAGTCTGTGCCCAGCAGTGGCCTGCTGGGCAGTGTTCCTGGCCTGTTGTCGCTTTCCCAGTGACTCTGTCTTCTTGGCCACCTTGCTGGCTGCAAGCCATTGACTGCCCCCTGATGCCTCTGCTGGGAGCCCAGTACCGGGAACTCGCAGGTATCGCCCATCTGTGGCAACCGTGGTGTTGTGGTTGGAGCCCATGCTGACTGTTGTTGGGCAGTTCTGAGGTTGGGCGTTGCCGCGGGTGCCAAGCCGTTCCGGTGACGCACTTGCTGCCAGTGCTGCACCATCACAGGACAGCTCTGGTTCCAGGCATGGTGCCTCTTTGAGCAGTTGGTACACTTGGGCTCCGGCCGAGAGGTCTCGCTGGTCGGTTGTTTGAGGAGTGCAATGCAGTCCTTCGAGTCGTGTGCCTTGCTGCACACTCCACACCTCTTCCCTCGCTGGCAGGTGGCTGCAATATGATTGAACCCCTGACAGTTGAAGCACTGCAGTGGGCCTGTCAGGTACGGCCGGGTCTTGAACCTTCCCCAGACCCCAAGGTCCAGGTGCGTGGGGAGTGGGCCTTTGTGGTGTATCAGCACCTGTCGGGTGGGCACCTTGTTCACCTTGGCAGTGAGTCGCTCTGCCTTGACAATATTGGGCAGTTCCAAAATGGGGTCCAATGGAAGGGCACAGGGACGTGAAGAGCACCCCTTGTACACCTTCTCCCAAGCAATCAGTTCCACCATGCTGGGATGCGTCACAACCAGCCCCTTTAATACCTCGTATGAGTCCTCGTCCCGAGGAACGACCAAAATCTCGTTCCTGAGAGTGAACTAGCAGCGGAGCTGGAGGTGGGGGATGCCCTCCAGATACCTCACAAACCCGTAATTGGGAACCTTGAATTTGTTGAAGGCCATGGTTGCATTTGTCCGAGTAGAGCGGGAAGTCTGTCTTCCACGAGGAGTCAGCCATTCCCCATCCTCTGGGGTGGCTGATGCAACTGGGGCAGGTACCTGGTCGGGCCCCAACCCCGCCTGTTGAGGAGCCACAGCCTCCTGGTGGCCCCATATGTCCATCTGGGGGACCAGATCTTCTTGGATAGCATCTGCCGGCTGAACTAGTGGCAGATCGGCAGATACTGCAGTCTCTACAGCATCCTTGGCCTTCTTGGTGGGGGCTCCCATCGGCCCCACGTCGTCCTCCGACTCGTCCTCGCATTCCAATAAACGTTTAGGCCGCTCTCCTGGGCCTGACATGGTGACTGTAGGTGTGGGGACTGAACCAGCAGCTGAGCTGCAGACTGTGACCTCACAGCCGCCCACACGGGGCTCAGGGCTGTGAGGCTCAGGTCTCGGAGGAGCCCTTAGCCACCCTCACGTGGCTCACGGCTCTGACGCACTTAACACTGTTCACGAGAAACGGCACTAGTCTGTGCGTAAACTAACACAGACATATAATCCCAAGCGAAAACATAGCCCAAGAAGAACAATAACGGCGTAAATCTGTGCGTAAACTAACACAGATGTCTCCTCTGCTATGTTCTATAAATATATCGAAGAATTTTCCTTTGCTCGACGACTCCCCCTCCTCGAGGAGGAGGAGGTGTTGATTCACCGGGAAGTCTCCCGGCCCGGGTCTTTACCAGATGGCGACCCGGCTCCGGCTCCCTGGCGTGGGAGTAGCAGAGACCTAAGTCTCCCATGGGAGGGGGTACCCCTCAGCGGTGGGACCAACTGGTCCCAGGCCTAGCGATATTCGCCCATAAGCACGAGGCAGGTAGGTAGATAGTTGCCAGGCCCCTCTGGTCTGCCACCTTCCCCGCCCCAAGGAGGCTGACAGGAAGGACAGGCTTGCGAGCCGCAGATGGTAGCAAGTTCCAGCCTTGGCACCTACCCTGCCCTAGAAGGGCTGGGCATGGTGATCGACCCCCCTCCTCGACTCTATGATTCCTCGTCATCTAACCGAGGTCTTTCTAGTATTAAAGATTCACAAGTTTTATGTAAAGTCTTTTAAAATATTTAAAGTTATTGTTACTGTTTTTAAATTACATTGAACTTTAACTTGCGAATTAATGATTTTTATGGACCATTTAATTTCTTAATATTTTAGTAGAAATATTAATAATAATTGTATTATTTTCCTGAAGACTTGTTAGACCCATAATGAGGTAATAATAATAATAATAATAATAATAATAATAATAATAATAATAATAATATTTATTTAGACATGGTACAATGATACATAGGTAGACATGATACATAGGTATAAATGAGATGTCTGACTTTTTGGGTTATCCTAGGTTCTCTACACATATGCTGCTATGTATGATAATCTATGTAACTGTATTTGTGTATACCTAATAAACTTACTTACTTACTTACTTCTCTTACTTACTTCACTTACTTCTACTTATTCTTACCTGCCAAAAGCCCCTAATATGCTGTACATTGCGGGACCTGTTGTCACTGTTCACCTCGCAGCAGGTAGGTACCTTTGTGTCAGTCACTTTACACCTGCTGTCATTGTTCACCTAGCAAGTAGGTACTTGGGTATTAGTCACCAGGTGGGTCCAGGAGCTATGACTCAACCACTACAACCATAACCCTAAATATATATATCTGACAACTTGCATAGTTTCCCCTGTAATTTAATTTCATTGAAACTCATACATTCCAAATAAACCACTTTATTGTGATTTATTGTTTTAATTTAAATAAAGATAATAATAAACAATAATAAAACTGTTAAATATTTTAAATACAAGTAAAACAATTATGAAATAACAAAATATTTACATAACATTTTCGAATTTTTTTAATACTACAATTTATATTATATATATATTAAAATATTTCTAATAATTTCACTATTTGTACTCACCTATTTGTTATTTTTGCAAGTTAACCTATAATGGTTAACTGATAAGGTTTTAATAGCGTTTAAACCGAAGTAAATTGAGTTAGTATTATCTAGAATACTCTAGTATTATCTAGCATATTCTAGTATTATCTAGCATACTCTAGTATTATCTAGCATTCTCTAGTATTATCTAGCATACTCTAGTATTATCTAGCATACTCTAGTACTCTCTAGTATTATCTAGAATACTCTAGTACTCTCTAGTATTATCTAGCATACTCTAGTACTCTCTAGTATTATCTAGCATACTCTAGTACTCTCTAGTATTATCTAGCATACTCTAGTACTCTCTAGTATTATCTAGCATACTTTAGTATTATCTAGCATACTCTAGTATTATCTAGCATACTCTAGTATTATCTAGCATACTCTAGTATTATCTAGCATACTCTAGTACTCTCTAGTATTATCTAGCATACTCTAGTACTCTCTAGTATTATCTAGCATACTCTAGTATTATCTAGCATATTCTAGTATTATCTAGCATACTCTAGTATTATCTAGCATATTCTAGCATTATCTAGCATACTCTAGTATTATCTAGCATACTCTAGTATTATCTAGCATACTCTAGTATTATCTAGCATACTCTAGTATTATCTAGCATACTCTAGTACTCTCTAGTATTATCTAGCATACTCTAGTATTATCTAGCATACTCTAGTATTATCTAGCATACTCGTGCTGCTACCATATTTAATATGATAGCTACATAGTGGGAACAAAAGCTGCCTATAATTATATATCCTTCAAGGAGGGGGAGAGGCTTTGATGTCGGTGATGTTCTGTTGATCCAGTGAAATGGGGTTACCCTCTAGTATTATCTAGCATAGTCTAGTATTCTATAGTATTATCTAGTATACTCTAGTATTCTCTAATATTATCTAGCATACTCTAGTACTCTCTAGTATTATCTAGCATACTCTAGTATTATCTAGCATACTCTAGTATTATCTAGCATACTCTAGTATTATCTAGCATACTCTAGTATTATCTAGCATACTCTAGTATTATCTAGCATACTCTAGTACTGTGGAAAATATTGGTATTTTCCGAAAGTTGTAATTGATAAACTTTCCAATATGAATAGATATCTCTAATGTACTGCTGGTGGTTCCATGTTATGTAGACGTGAGATTAGAACCATCGGATAGGCGGAGTTTGAGGGGATTGGAGGAGGCTGGGCAGAGGGCGAACGTCAAGGGTAGAGCGGCCTACCCGCCATATATCAAGCGATGGCTTCGGGAGTTTGGCGATTACGTCAGCCAGACCGGACTTAATTACTTCACTTCGTAATATGGAGTGATATCAAAGTGTGCAACGCGTAATTTGTGGACATTCGTGCTGGAAATTCCGATATTCGGGCGACAATTTGGTGAAATAACGTGTGATCCCGGTCTGATGGGGAATCGAGATTTAGGCCTAATTCGGGCTATAGTAATACAGCGACACGACAAGATACGGTCGTAAACCCTGATTCTGGTTGGTTTTCGTAATAGAAGAGACTGAAATATGCTCAATGAATATTGTGAAATGGTGAATCTAGTGAAGCAGAGTTGTAAATAATTGGAAGTGAGTGTACTGGGTGCGTCTGGCGTAGGGACGCCATACCCAGACCGCCATATTGGCTATGGAGAGGATGAGCTAACTCTATCTCCGTTCATCGACTCGAAATACAAGTATCGAGACGGTGAATGTGTATAAACTAGTGGGGCATTAAGCCAGGATATACATAGTGTGTAAAGTTATACGAGAGAATATGAATCGCTACCCCGACCAACCACATGTTAAGTAACGCCCGGTCCCGTGGGCGTATCGAACTCAAGGAAATTAATCTTCCTTGACTCGACGGGACAACCCACATGAAGATCTTGACGGACGAACTATATCGACCGTGTAAGATCACGAGATCTGTCGAAGCCCAGCGACAAGAATGCAGCAACCCCACCGTAAGTATATATTTATCCTCGTACTAGCTGGCCAGTAGGTATGTTGATATATTGTGTGTCTGGTCAAAGAGACATTCGGGGATGTGCTGATAATCCTTTATTAAGATACAACATAGCGAATGCTCCTAGCTGCAAAGAAACAAAGTACACAAATTAGGATGCACACCTGACTAGATAAGCGCACATTGTACCTCCTAGTCCTAATATATCATTAATGTACACTGTACGGACGTAACTCTATAGTGGGTGTGCAGTGCCTTATGCTACATAACACGTAATTACTGACTTACATATTAGGAAGGTAATACGTGTTCGACGGCCCCGCACTCTGTTTACGACTCGAGTTTCACTGCCTCACCTACAGGCGGCGCAAGGGTCGCCGGCTGCCAACTTTGACTCACTCTATGCCACGTCACCTACATCCCACATCCCCACGTTTCCAGCAGGAAACTCCTCACTCGGTGACGTAATCCCGTAGGTACGCCGGCGGACGTCTGTCTCTGCGAGGTCTTGGAGGTGGCGACGCATGGGTGTGTCGTGATATGGTCGGGTCGGGTCCTTCTGCCCGTGGGACTGCCTGGTCCATGTGCTCTATGGGAGGTTTGGGGTTCGGTGCTGTTCCGTGCAACTGTGGAGGTGTAGCTGCTGAGTCAGCATCGGGCGCCGGAGGCAGCTCGCCGTCCTGTACTTCACCACTGGCTGGCGTGGATGGGGTGTTGGAAGGCTGATGACACGTATATGGTGATGACACGGGCTGGTTGGTATTGGCCAGCCCCTGGATGTGGCGCAGGAACCGTCGATTCCGCAAAGTGAGCCGACCCGAGCCATCCACCTTGACCAAGTATTGGTCAAACGGCTTTGTTTCCACTATCACACCGGTCCTGTCCCATCTCATGCTGTGATTCCCGGTCTGGTTTTGCAGAACCACCCGATGACCAGGCGCTAAGGGGAGGAGCTGCCGTGTGTGGTGCTGTAAATCGTCGACTTGCTTGGCAAACCTCAGTCGGAGGGCCTCTTCTTGCATGCCCCATGTTTGACGCCACACTGGGTGAATCACTGGGTTGGTGAATACCTGCGTTCCCGGGGCGATGGGTAGGAGGTCCCGAAGATGATTTGTGCCGGTGACATGTTGGTCTGAGGGTCTGCCGTGTTTCGATATTGAAGCAAGCCAGCAGCTACCGCCTCCGTGTCAAGGCTGCCATTTGCGTCTGTGTGTGATGTCAGTAAGCGCTTCATAGACTTGACAGCCACCTCCGCCCGCCCATTGGACTGCGGGTGGTAAGCTGATGACAGGCGATGTCTCACGCCCCATCGTTGTAGAAGTGACATTGTTTCCTTTGCAGTGAACTCCGGGCCTCCGTCTGTGCTCAATTCTTCGGGTACGCCGAACGTTGCAAAGTAATTGAGAAGGGCTGCGATGAAGCCCCTGGCGCCAGACTTAGATGCGACGACGTGTGGCCAGCCACTGAACCTGTCCACAATGACCAAGTACCCAATGCCACGCAACACGCAAAAGTCAGCGGCAATGGCTTGAAAGGGGTTGCTTGGTACACATGGCTGTACTGGTGGCATGCATGGCTGGGAAGGTGACATTCCCCAGCAAGCATGGCACCTGGACCGTGTGCCCTCGATATCTCTGGTGATGCCGGGCCAAAAACGGCGCCTAATGCCCTACTGTGCATGCGACTGGTGCCTTGGTGAGCAGCATGGAGTGTCCGTAATACCTCATTCCGAAGTGCCCGTGGTATCACGATCCTGTGGTCCATCATGACGACTTCGTCCACGAGAGATAATCTGTCGCGGTACTGCCAGTATGGTTGCAGTTCCTCGGGTAAGGCATCGCGGGATGGTGGGAACCCAAACTCGACTAGTGGCATGAGCAATTGGAGGGCCTGGTCTGCGGAGGTCCCCCTCTTGACTCTCTCCCATGTGACAGCGTCGAGGCAAAATCCGCAGCTGATCTTGTCGCCGCTATGAGTAGAGTCTCCAGGTCATCATGGGTACCTGCTGTGAGCCGGACCGGGGACAAAGCGCACAACTCGCTGGCTGTGTCCATCGGGGCTGTGGCTGATGGATATCGAGATGTAGCATCTGCCGCTGGAATGGTCTGGCCAGGCACGTGCACAATCTTGTACTGCCACATGAGGGTGCGCTGTTTGAGTCTGAAGAGCCTCGGATTGGTGATGTCATCTAGTGCCTGATCCCCAAGAATTTTCACGAGCGGCTTGTGGTCTGTCGTTACGATGAGATCTCGGCACCCCATGGTGAAGAAGCGACTATCCTCCAGTGCCCATGCGACAGCTAAGGCTTCTCCCTCAATCGGTGCATACCGCTCGGCATCCCTTAAGAAGCGAGATCCGGCCAGTGTTATCTTCCAACCGTCTGCACAACACCCGGAATAGCACCATCACAGCTGCAATGTTTCTGCCGTAGCCAATATCCCACCCCTGTTCGAGACCAGTCGGGGTTGAGGCACGTCCGTCTGCTGGGGTCGAATATCTCGACCCCTGTCTCGATCTCCTTGATGATTGCCTCTTTCGACCGATGGAACGCCTCTTCCAGTGCCGGGTCCCATTTGAAACTGACCTTAGGGCTAAGGAGCGATTTGAATGGTGCCATCATGTCCGTGGTCCTGCCGTAGTGTGATACCTGGTTAACCAGCCCAAACCAGGCCCGCACATCCGTAATGTTGGAGGGTCTGGGAAATGTCGCGATGGCATTTAGGTATTTAGGTAAAGGTTTCACCTCGGATTTGGTTATCTGAAACCCAGCAAATTCAACTTCCATCGAGGCAAACTGAAACTTAGCTGGGTTGAGGATTATACCGTTGCGTCCGACGAGTTCCAGGTAGTCAATCACTCGCCACCAATGTTCCTTCAAATCTGTGTCCCAAATGATGGCGTCATCCACGCACTTGGTCTTTCTGGGTACATCAGCGATGATGGCATCGTACCGCTGTGTGTAGGCATCCTGCGATGCGAGGAAGCCCATTGGCACGACAGTAACGGAACCTACCCTGCTCGGTCAGGAACGTTGTCTTGTGGCGATCCTCGGGCCGGATCTCAATTGAGTGAAAGCCATTCCATGCATCTGTGACAGTCTTGACTGTGTTAGGTGGAATGGCCTTCGCCTGTTTAATAGGTGGGACGGTGTGATGGGTTTCCCGTACACTGTGGCGATTTAGCGGTTGCAGATCCACTGTACGACGAGGCGTGCCATCCGACTTGGGTGTCAAGACCATACTGTGAAGCCATGTCACGGGTGTGTTCGGGGCACCGCTCTATAACGCCTAGTGCCACATCCCTGTCAAGTTGGTCTGACACCTCCTGTTGCCAGTGAACTGGGACATTTGGAGGTCTCCTGGTCACCACTGGTTGCACCTCTGGGTCAACCGAATCACCATGGGGGGGCCTGTCATCGCGGGGAGCGGCTGGTGAGGGCATACGTTGAAGGTCGATGATGCGTACCTCTCCAAGAGCCATATCTTCATTTCTGCGGTGGACTCAATAGATGGTACTATGGGCAAACTCGCCGGGCGGGGAGCGGTGCTGTACGCTGTGGGCATCCACATCCTGCCACCGTTGGGCGGGTGCCTGCATGTACAGCATTCCCAAACACTACAGTGTCCGTAGCGCCATCTCGGAAAGTCCGGCCCGATAACCCTCAGCTGTTCCAACGCAGTACGGCTCAGGTAAAACCGGCTAGTGGAGTCGGTAACATAGACCATGGTGGAGGTCTGGCGTTGCGCCCCATTGTTGTTGCAACCTGACAGCGTGAGGAATACAGCACCCAGAACATTTATCTCTGCATTGTTTGCGGCAAGAATGCGTGTAGAGACACGAGTGAGGTGATGTTTGCGTAAACCCAACTTATGGAGTAGCTGCAGTCCCATCAGACAGGTTTGTGCGCCTGAGTCGGCGATGGCAGAAATGCTGACAGACCGCCGTGGAGGACATGGTGTCCTCATCCCAGCATAGGCCTCGCCGTCCACAGCTACCGTCAAAGACAAGGTTGGATGTGGCGGTGCCTCACCGCGCCAGACCCTGTCTCGGTAGTGGCGACATAGTGAAACAGTGCCTCCACTGACCCACTGGATGCAGGTGGGGATGATTTACGGTTGCGTGGGTTGTTCTTTTTCCAGCACTCGAGACACAACGTGAACTCCTTGAGTCTGCCCCTCACCGTACCGAATTGGGGAGTGAGAGCGCCACAACGGCAGCGTATCTTGCGCCTCATCTGGGCCTGCTCGCCATGATCCCGTGCTGGGGCTGATGTCACCTGGCTGCAGCGTCCCTGAATCATTTTCTTGTAGCCACTGGCCGCCACCCGTAGGTTCTCAGTCCCCATGGCACGGGCGGCAGTCTCTTTACTATCGACGAGGCCGACAGTGTCATTCAGAGTTCGTGTGTCAATGTCTGTTGTCCCGAGGACCTCCTTCTTGATGTCGTCATCTGCCAGACCAGATAAGAGAACCAATTTAACAATGTCATCCGTGTAGTCCATGGCGACGATGCCAGGGCAGGTGGCCACACTACAGGTCCCAGTTTTGGTCCAATGACAGACATTGGCCAACCCACGTAGTCTCGCCACATACTGCCTGACGTGTTCCCCTGGGTCCTGCTTCGTCTGAAGCAGTGTTGCCCGTCTCACACTCAGCGCCACGCTCAGCACCGTGAGTCGTTTCATGGCGTTTAAGACCTCTGTCTCAGAGTTGCTAGCAATTGTCGGGGTTTCCCGGAACAATGCGGCTTCTAAATCTGGCTCACAGCAGGCCAGGAGCTGAGCAGTTACCTGACCTGGCGTTAGGTCAGTCCCGTTCTTAAACATGTCCCACCTGCGGGTAAATGCAGCCCAATCATCTTCACCGATGCCGTGCTGTAGAGTTGGGCGGTTGATTTTCGGAGGTTTCTGTCGGTGTCCCTAGTGTCATGCACATTCCTCTGATGTAACTGCATCAGTGCAATGCATGTCGGCATGTCATCTGCCGTCTTCACCTCTGTGCACCCTGCAGCCTCACAACTCAACGACACAGCCATTCCCACCGGGTATGCCTAGGCTATCACACCAGCTCCGTAACTTGTGTAATATGTGTAATATCTAGGAGCATGGTCAAAGAGACATTCGGGGATGTGCTGATAATCCTTTATTAAGATACAACATAGCGAATGCTCCTAGCTGCAAAGAAACAAAGTACACAAATTAGGATGCACACCTGACTAGATAAGCGCACATTGTACCTCCTAGTCCTAATATATCATTAATGTACACTGTACGGACGTAACTCTATAGTGGGTGTGCAGTGCCTTATGCTACATAACACGTAATTACTGACTTACATATTAGGAAGGTAATACGTGTTCGACGGCCCCGCACTCTGTTTGTTTACGACTCGAGTTTCACTGCCTCACCTACAGGCGGCGCAAGGGTGCCGCCGGCCCGCCAACTTTGACTCACTCTATGCCACGTCACCTACATCCCACAGTGTCTGCGGTGAGAATAAAGAAGATCTCCAGTGAACACCCAAGACGCAGATAAGGGGTAAGTGAACATTAATCACTGTACTCTCTCCTCCTTCTCAATCAGTCCCATATCATATATCTAAACTATACAGTCCACTAAAATTTAATCATGTCATACTTATTATTGTAATCTCTTCAAATTTATTTACACTGGTCCAGAGTGAAGTGGGGCGAGTGTGAGGATATCGAAGGATCCCCTCGGGTGCGACCAGGAGTGGGAGAAATTTCTCACACACCTTGCGGGAGTGACTACGGTAAAATTATACTAGTCGGTCATCTCCCCGGGAGATTGTTTGTTGCAAGTGGCGGTGTCCCAGATAGACAATCTCTCAAAATTCCCCACAAGTACTCTCTAGTATTATCTAGCATACTCTAGTACTTTCTAGTATTATCTAGCATACTCTAGTATTATCTAGCATACTCTAGCACTCTCTAGTATTATCTAGCAAACTCTAGTACTCTCTAGTATTTTCTAGCATATTCTAGTACTCTCTAGTATTATCTAGTACTCTCTAGTATTATCTAGTACTCTCTAGTATTATCTAGTACTCTCTAGTATTATCTACCATACTCTAGTACTCTCTAGTATTATCTAGCATACTCTAGTACTCTAATTTTATCTAGCATACTCTAGTATGCTCTAGTATTATCTAGCATACTCTAGTACTCGACGGTCAATCACCATGCCCAGCCCTTCTAGGGCAGGGTAGGTGCCAAGGCTGGAGCTTGCTACCATCTGCGGCTCGCAAGCCTGCCCTTCCCGTCAGCCTCCTTGGGGCGGGGAAGGTGGCAGACCAGAGGGGCCTAGCAACTATCTACCTACGTGCTTGTGGGCGAATATGGCTAGGCCTGGGACCAGTAGGTCCCACCGCTGAGGGGTACCCCCCTCCCATGGGAGACTTCGGTCTCTGCTACTCCCACGCCAGGGAGCCGGAGCCGGGTCGCCATCTGGTAAAGACCCGGGCCGGGTGATTTCCCGGTGAATCAACACCTCCTCCTACAGGTCGCTCACCATGCCCAGCCCTTCTAGGGCAGGGTAGGTGCCAAGGCTGGAGCTTGCTACCATCTGCTGCTCGCAAGCCTGTCCTTCCGTCAGCCTCCTTGGGGCGGGGGAAAGGGGGCAGACCAGGGGGGCCTGGCAACTATCTACCTACCTGCCTCGTGCTTGTGGGCGAAAAATGGCTGGGGCCCGGGGCCAGTTTGGGCCCACCCTGAGGGTCCCCCTCCCAGGGAAAACCCGGGCTCTGCTACTCCCCCGCCAGGGAGCCGGGCCGGGTCGCCATCTGGTAAAGACCCCGGGGGGGGAGATTTCCCGGGGAATCAAATCCTTCCCCTAGTATGGGGCGATCACCATGCCCAGCCCCCTTTTAGGGCGGGTAGGTGCCAAAGGGTGGGGCTTGCTACCATCTGCAGC
>WNWK01038984.1:0-17669 GCA_009830355.1 Cherax destructor
GTGGAGGGTTTTTGTATGCAGGTGTTGTTACCGGTACATACTTCTTTTGTTGTCTACGCACCCCAAACAAAATTCCCATACGGTGGTCTTTTAAAATTTCTTTATTTAATTTATATGCATTGAGCAAAAATGCCATGGATGGAGAAAAGTTTCATGTACCCTTGTTTTTCGAACACAATCGACAAACCAAAATCCCGTAATTTGTCAACCAAACACATGTTTTTGTTAATCAATCACTTTGCTGTTTTAGAATACGTTCATTGTCATTTTATCCACCTTGCCACTGTCTTTCTTTTCTTTAAAAGGGTAATTTGTCAACAAGGACATTTTTTCTCATGCCACCATAATGCCATGATGTCATTGGCAGCAAACACCTCACCTCACCACCATGAGTCCTGCATTGAACCTGGGCATATGTTTACAATTACAAACACTGTGCCCACACATCTGTCATGTTCACCAAGAAATCACCGAGTAAAGGGCTTGTGTCCAGATCAGTATATAATGTACCCCTTACCAAGGTATGGTGCCATCATTGTTCTCACTATGTCACGTAAAGGGTTCCAAGTTTATTCCCGGTTAATTTTCCAATACCAGGCCACTGTCACAGTCACAGAGTACAAACAGTTTTACACCGGCATTTCCTCTTGCTCGGTATATACTGTTGAAGACAGTCTACCTTTGAACAAAATCAAAGCTCGTCAATTACAAGATTCTTGAATGGATAAAAGTACATGTTGAACTTTTTTTTTTCAGATGCATAAAAATATTTCTGATCCTGTATAACCTGTCATTTCTGTCAGCCTTGGTTTTGTCAGAGAAGTGCAACATACGTAACAATAAGATAAACCTGTTCACCGGGGTACAAATCAGCCGATCTGTGGACCAGTATGCTTTTATATTATGCTTATAGACATGAGGCATAAGCATTATTGTTGCAAAAAACAAATACATTTCAGCCACAGTTGTCTCTTTCCACCGGTGTAGTCTTGACTGTGGTGATATGATCATATTTGCCATGGTGTACTCAAAATACTTGTTACTTTCCCTGACAATATTTTCCATCAAAGAATAGTTCAAAGAATTCCAGTTCATTTGCAGTGTTTCCAAGGGAACAAGTTGGTAGGATTCCACTTTGAGTCGTCAAACTGATGGGGATTGGGAACAAAATTGGGATTTTGCTGCCAATCCCAGATGCGGTTTGCTGGTGGATAGACATCATAAACTGGTTGTGGTTGTAGTTGTGGTTGTGGCGTGGTGGTGAATGATGCTCCGCTTTGTCCTGGATCTGATGAGGAGTCAGCGGCATGGGTCCCAGCTTGGGCTGGTGCGTCATGCGTGGCTGTGGCACTACCACCACCACCACTATCACCACCATTACCACCACCTACTGACACCTGTGGTCTATCCATACCAAGTGTAGCCACATCATCCTCACTTTCACTGTCTGTTCTGGTGTAGGGCCATGGGATGCCTCCGTCCCCTTGGACTGCATATGGAACACTACCCGAGCACATGTGGTGGCGTATATACTGACGCTTCACTGGTGAATATGATTCATCACTATCACTACTCGAATGGTCATCAAGAGCAATAAAATCAAAGTCCACGTCACTATCATCACCATTACTCAAGTCTGAGGCCTGGTCACCCAAAAATATTAGTTTTCTCTTGCAACGAGGTACAACTGAACATGACTGAGACTCGCCAGCACCCGAGGTAGAAGGTTGAGGATCGTCAGGATTTTCCGCACTATTTTCGATATCCTAATCATTGCTTTAGGTCATAAATCGATCAAAACCATAAAATTCCTCTTCATTTCCACTTCCATCAGTCAGAACTATCAGTTAGGAAGAGGAGACTCCTATTCGCCTCGGAGTGAAAGCTGCCTTGCCGCGAGGCATGGTGAATAAAGCTTAATGAGGCAGCATTCCCACAATGCCATGTGGGCACCTAGATTTTTTTGTTTACTGAGCACACTCACCACACAGACCCATTCTCTTAGATGTAGGCCTATCAGCCTTCTCGCTAAATTTGAGGCAGCTAGAATTTTGGCATAGTACTATGGTTTGGACCCTCACTGTGTCCAAAGTGTCGCTATGCTAACCTTCCTATGGTGTAGAAATATACCTAGTTGGATGAATCTTATTGAAGCTAGCTGGCCCAGTGGCTTACCTGACGGTCTGGGTTTTGAGACTCTGTGACAGCGGGTTTGAGCCCCACCCGTGGTATGGTTTGTTTGCAATCGTGTCATTACGATTTCGTCCAGTCATGTTGACGGCTTTGGAGGGGGACTTGAGCTAGAGTTTGTCACAGCCATGCTAGCGGGAGATTCGTCTGTAAAAACTTGCATTTGTGGACACAGTGGTGCCTATGCTAACCTTCCTATGGTGTAGAAATATACCTAGTTGGATGAATCTTATTGAAGATAGCTGGCCCAGTGGCTTACGCGACGGTCTGGAGTTTGAGACTCTGTGACCGCGGGTTCGGAATCCCACCCATGGTATAGTTTATTTATCCTCTTTTCTTAAAATATGTATTGCCTATAACTAAACCCCTTTCTATACAAAGTTCAATTAAAGGGCTCCCATTATCATTTACCCTAGAACCCCAAACTTACCTACCACATCTTCTCTAAATGTTTCTCCTACTTTAGCATTAGGTCCCCTACCACAATTACCTTCTCACTTGGTTCAAAAGTTCCTAACATTCGCTTAACATCTCCCAAAATCTCTCTCTCTCCTCTACCTCCTCTCTTCTCCAGGTGCATACACGCTTAATTATTATTATTCAATGGTTTTTCTGTCTCAATGGCAGTCCCACACACAAACCTCTGTTTTTATGGTCATTATTTCTTATGAATGTCAATAATACCCATATTAACCCTTAACTGTCCACACGTAGATCTATGTTCACTCACGTACTGCTCCGAATATTTAAAAAAAAAAATCATTTTTTTTAAATGAAAACTATTTTTATAAACAGGATAGGCTAAAAAAAAAATTTAGGGCCAGTACTTACCGAGATATAAGCCCGCGAAGTTGGTACTAAATGATGTGGTGTCGGCAACATGGAGCACTGCCGCTTGCAGAAACAATAAACATTTATCGTTTTTTTTCTTTTTCCCATTTTCTGTTGTTTCATGCTATGATAATACAGTGGACCCTCGGTTAACGAAAAAACTTCATCCCAGAAGCCTGCTCAAGTGCCATTACCGAGCAATTTACGTCCTTAGAAATAATGTAAAGTAGGTTAGTCTATTTCAGACCCCCAAAAATACACTTCCACATGCACTTACAATATTATACTTACATAATTGTACAATTTCCAGGGTATTCGTTAACCGAGGGTCCACAGTAATGTTTTGATGCAGATCTTTTGATATCATTGCCAATTCTTGTTTAGACACAAATGTTTGGTACTGAATTAGTAATCATACTGTCACAAACACACATGTTCACACTGATTGATGAATTTGTACACATACTATTGTTTACATATATATACAAGGTATTTACAGATCCCATTTATGTTTCTAGAAGTCCACTACTGTATGATACTCAAGAAGCATGGATTCATACAGAGTGCCACTCCATTGCTGACACATGTATCGTGTGTCTTTTCGCACTGGGGTCGCTGTGTACTGTAAGCACGCACAACACATTTTTTCTGAGTACTTCTTCTTTGGAGTAGATGGTAATAGTATCAGGCAGTGACAGTTAGGGATTATTGGTTAGGCACTTCCCTTCTGGTTGTGGGGTGACAGGTCGCTGTTGTGGGGTGACAGGTCGCTGTTGTGGGGTGACAGGTTGCTGTGGGGGCAGGTATAGGTGTGGTACCATACTTTCTCGCTATCTGCTTGATGACATTTAGGGTGAATTCGCATATTGTTGTCGCTTCCCAGTCTTTATTTCGAACATGTTGAAGGCATTGAGCATTGCAATGTCAACAAGATGGAAAAACACTTTTATATACCACTTGCGACTCCTACGAACACAGTCAACAAAGCCTATCATCATGTCACACTTATCAACTAGTCGCATATTGTTCGTATAGTCGATGACAACAGCTGGTTTTTCAACAGGTTGATTGTTGAGCTTGCTGATTCTGTCTGTTTGTACCATCTCGTTTCTGTGGATGGTTGACAGCAATGTCACGTCCCTTTTGTCATGCCATGTCAGAGCCATGATGTCATTGGCATGAAACGCTTCACTACACTTCCTCCAGTGAACTTTGGCATGTGTTTTCTGCTTCTTCTCACTGTTCCACATATATCAGTATTGTTCACACGTAGGAAATCAGCAAGCATAGGGCTTGTGTACCAGTTGTCTGTGAACAATGTATGACCTTTGCCAAGGTATGGTTGCATCATCTTGCGAACAACATCACCAGAAATGCCCAACATCGCCTGGTATCATCGAGTGTATTTTTCCCTGTGTAGATAATGACATCTGTTGCGTTGTCCAGAAGTCATTGTATTTAGTTAGGATGTGTTAGGGACTTTGGGTAGAACCAGCCCTTTTTTTCCCCTAGTGGGGGGGTGCCCTGCTACCGACCGCAGGCACCTTGGACCTATGCTAGCCCTACCGTCTGCTGTCTCACTCTTAAGTTTAAAGCTGGACTTTATGTCTCGAGAAAAGTTTAGCTTTAACTAATGAGTGGGATGGTTGAGGAAAGGCGGTCCCATTATTATAATGTGCCATGGTGGCACTCTACCCATTGAGGTGGAAGCCTAGTCCTGAGCCCTCTTGGGGTGGGGTGTTGCATGCAAAGAGTATGTAACCTTTATTCGGAGCATGTTAAACACACCCACATAGGCTCCCCTCCAACCAGCGAACCATCGTTAAGGGTTTGGTGATGAGGGCCCCATCATCAAATCAACGACTCGGTTCAGCCAATTAAAATGCGAGTTTAACAATGACAAAGGTGACGTGGTTACCACTCGCGGTTTGTCATTGGAATTCCTGCATAGAGCTGGTTGTGGAAAGTTGTCTGTCTTTTGGCTGCTGTAGCCTAGACAACTGTAGCGTGTACTAAACACTACTCCTTTGTATATAGTGTACATATGTGTAAATAGCACTTTGTTATATTTGGTGAAGGAAAAGACAAAAGTCTTATATAATCACAATTACTTGGTGAAGGAAATACAATTTCAATACATCTTCTACTGTGTTTCTTTGCTCCAAGCTCCCTTTACACTCAGGTTAACAGGCCATTGAACCTGAGGTTGTAATAACATCCAACACAAGACCAGTCTCACAGTCACACATAACAAACAGTTTTATACCAAAGCGATTACGTTTGCTTGGTATATATTGTTTGAATGACAGTCGTCCCTTGAACAGAATCAAGGACTCGTCAACAACAATGTTCTTGAATGGATAAAAGTAGGCACTGAATTTTTGCTTGAGATACATAAACAATTCCCAGATTTTGTAAAGGAGGTCATTTCGGTTTGGTGTATTCCTGTCTGAGAAATGCAACATTCTCAGCAACAGAATGAATCTGTTGCAGGACAGGAGGTCACGGAAGACTGGAGTGCTAATGAAGGAGTCTGTGGACCAGTAGTTTGCTATATTGTTCTTATATGTGTGTGGCATAAGCATGACAGTGCCAAGGAATAAATACATTTCAGCCACAGTTGTATTTTTCCACCTGCGCAGCCGTGACGATTCTGTAACATCTGCATGGTCCATTGTATACTGGTAGTACAGGTTGGTCTGGGTAACAATCAGGTTCATTATCGGCTCATCAAAGTATAGTTGAAAATAGTCTAACTCAGTAGACTCATCAGTGATGGGACAGTGTGGCATGATGCCCCTTCCACTGTCATCAAAAATGAAAGGATGTGGCACGAATGGTGTATGTTCAGTCCAATTCCATTCACGATCAGCTGGTGCAGGGTGGACCTGTGGCATGGGACATGGGGGAGAAGGAGGAGGGACGGGAGTGGGGCCAGCATATGGTTGAGAGGGTGCCGCGTGGTCCTTTGTCTGTCCACACACCTCGCCACGAGGACCAGGCATCATGCCACCCACCACCTCTTCCTCCATCCCAGCATACTCTCCTTCATTATCACTTTCACTATCAGTGGCAGGGGTTCTGGATTGTGACCTGCCACGACCCTTGCCTCTGACTGCATATGGCACACTGCCTGAACGTAGGTAATGACGCCCAAAAGCAAGTTTCACTGGGGAATAATGATAATCACTTTCACTCGACGAATCGTCTATGGGCATAAAATCGATTTCATCATCGTCACTTATATCACTTTCACTATCGTCATTATTATAACACATGGAAAATGATAATTTCCTCTTGCGGAGTTGCCTTTGGGTAGTAACACTAACAACCCCAGAGGTGCTGGGCTGAAGGTCTGTGGCCACATTGGCCACACTGGCCACCCCAGAAGTGCTGGGCTGAGGGTCTGGTATGGCCACACTGTCCACACTGGCCACCCCAGAGGTGATGGGCTGAGGGTCATCTGGGTTGTCATCAATAGTTTCACTAATTCCTTGATTATTAGTGGCTATATCACTGTCTAATCCACTAAGCTCATGTTTTCTATCACTTTCTGAGAATAGTAGAGTGTTAATACGACGAGGTGTGAGTGAATCACGAGGATGTGCCATGATGTTGACCCACGATTGAGAGAAACTAACTGGGGCTACCATGCGGTACCCAGGCGTCCCCGATTTTTTTCATACTGCGCACACTGAGGGCGCAGACCCATTCTCTCATGTCTAGGCGACTCAGGCCTATCGCGCTAAATTTGAATGAATGAAAAATAAAACGTAGATCTACGTTCGGTGCAGTACGCGTACAAACGTATACTATCTACGTTTGGACAGTTAAAGGGTTAAAGTAAAACATTACAGAGTAATGGTCTTTGAAACACAAAATGAACAAAAATCTGAAGCAAAATTTATACACACTAAATTTTGCATTATTTACAGTTTTTAATTTTGCAGGACTTCTAGAAACATAACTCCTGTAAACTTGTAGGAATGACTGTGTTCAGTTCTGTATTTCTATGATCCTTGGTGCCTTGACAGCTTGCATGCATTGTGTAATAGTTAAATGAAATTCTTACTTCATATAAAGAAATATAATTATGGCAGAAAATTACTATATAAATGTATATAGTTTATATTATCCTCATTACAGGTAGCATAAACAAAAAAGAACAAGTGTCTGTACCTACCAATAGTGTTAATAGTAATAACAATTGGTTCTGATGTAAGCTTGGTCCAAGGTACGTGAATTCGTAGTTCGTGGATATGGCCATTTACAAAAGAAAAGGGAAGACGTAGTTCTTGCTCAAGCACATCGAGGCGTAAATCTAAGTTGTTGAAGACAGCATCTCCTCCCCACAACGATACCTAAGAAAAATATATGTATATTATAAAAATATGTTGTAGTGCAGAATACTTTACTCATAATACTTGTTAAATATAATTCAGTAGAGTGGACCCTGGAGTTTGTTGGTGTCGGAGTTCGTGAAAATCAGAGTTTGCGATATTTTTTCGCAAAAATATTGGTCCGGTGTTCGCGGATCCGCTCGGAGTTTGTGATTCGTCCTGGACGCGTACGCATGGCCTGAGCGGGCCCGGCATTCCATTCAGCATCAGTGTGCTATTGTTTACAAGTGAGCAACCGCCACCCATGCATTCATACCATATGTTTTGTCATTATTCCAGTGTTTTTAGTGCTTGCAACTGCTAAATAAGCCACCATAGACCCCAAGAAAGCTCCTAGTGTCAGGCCTGTGCTAAAGAATGTCAGAAATACTGTAGAACTGAAGAAGGAGATCATTGCAAAATATGAAAATGGAGTTCGTGTCGCTGAGCTGGCCAGGCAGTATGGTAAAGCCTATTCAACCATCACTTCCATTGTGGCCAAGGGAAAGGAAATCAAGGACGCTGTTGTTGCGAAAGGTGTAAGTATGGTCACAAAACAGAGATCGCAAGTACTGGAAGATGTTGAGACTTTGTTGTTGTTGTTGTGGATCAACAAGAAACAATTAGCAGAAGATAGTGTTATGCAGGCGATAATATCTGAAAGAGCAAGGCAGTTGCATGATGATCTCGTCAAGAAAATGCCTGCAACGAGTGCTGAAGTGAACGAATTTAAAGCCAGCAAAGGCTGGTTTCACAGATTTAAGAAGCATAGTGGCATACATAGTGTGATAAGGAATGGTGAGGCAGCCAGTTCTGACAAAAGTGCAGCTGAAAAATATGTGCAGGAATTCAAG
Source organism: Cherax destructor (assembly GCA_009830355.1). Lineage (NCBI taxonomy): Eukaryota > Metazoa > Arthropoda > Malacostraca > Decapoda > Parastacidae > Cherax > Cherax destructor. Next base: position 8,255 of record WNWK01038984.1, read on the forward strand.
GGGTACATAGAGGCTGAACAATTCAAACCCCAATAAGTGTTCAATTGTGACGAAACAGGCCTGTTTTGGAAGAAAATTCTAAAGAGGACCTACATCACGGAGGAGGAAAAGGCACTGCCAGGACACAAGCCTATGAAAGACAGGCTAACTCTTATGTTGTGTAGTAATGCTAGCGGGGATTTTAAAGTGAAACCTTTAGTAGTGTATCACTCTGAAAATCCCTGAGCGTTTAAGAGATGCAGTGTTGCCAAGGCTAATTTGTGTGTGATGTGGAAGTCTAACAATAAGGCATGGGTCACTAGGGACATTTTTCTTGACTGGTTCCATGAAGTGTTTGGCCCCAGTGTGAAGAAATATCTCAAGGAAAATAATTTCCCACTTAAGTGCCTCCTGATAATGGACAATGCTCCTTATCATCCTCCAGACTTGGAAGAGCAAATTGTGGAGGACTTTAAGTTCATCAAAGTGAAATTCTTGCCCCCTAATACCACTCTTCTCCTCCAGCCCATGGACCAGCAGGTCATTTCAAACTTTAAAAAACTCTACACCAAAGCAATGTTTCAAAAGTGCTTTGAAGTGACCACAGACATTAATTTGACCCTAAAAGAGTTTTGGAAAGATCATTTCAATATCCTGCATTGTGTAAACCTTATAGGTAAGGCTTGGGAGGGAGTGACTACCAGGACTTTGAACTCTACCTGGAGAAAATTGTGGTCAGACTGTGTCCCAGAGAGGGATTTTTGAAGGTTTTGGGGATGAGCCTCAGAACCCTGAGCCTGAGCCTGTTGTGGAAGAAATTGTGGCACTGGGCAAGTCCATGGGGTTGGATGTTAGTACCGAGGATGTGGAACAGTTGGTGGAGGAGGACAATGAAGAGATAACCACTGAAGATCTGCAAGAGCTTCAACAGCAACAACAGACCACAGTTCAGGAAAATGGTTCAGAGGAGGAGGAGGAACAGAGATGGAAGAAGGTGCCTTCTTCAATGATTAAGAAGATTTGTGCCAAATGGACTGATGTGCAAGGCTTTATGGATGAATAACACCCTAACAAAGCTGTTGCAGGCCGTGCTGGCAACATGTACAATGACAATGTGGTGTCCCATTTCAGGGATGTTTTAAAGAAATGCCAGACACAGAGCTCCCTGGACAGATTTTTGGTTAGAGAGGGGTCCAGTGACTCAACCTGGTCCTAGTGGCATTAAAAGAAAAAGGCCAGTAACCCCAGAAAAGAACTTGGTACCTGCAGTGTTAATGGAAGGGGATTCCCTTTCCAAACACTAGCAACTCCTCCATCCTCTTCCCTCCTCCCATCTTCCGAACATCAACAACTCTTCAATAAAGGTAAGTGACATGTTATTGTACTATTTAATTTTTATTTCTCATTGTTTTCTGTGTAATTTAATATACAGTGGAACCCGAGTAACGTAAAAACTTCATTCCAGAAGCCTGCTCAAGTGCCATTACCGAACGAATTTACTCCCTTAAGAAATAATGTCAAGTAGGTTAGTTCATTTCAGACCCCCAAAAATACACTTACAAAAGCACTTACAATATTATACTTACATAATTGTACGATTTCCGGGATGTTCGTTACTCGGGGTTCCACTGTATATTTAATGTAGAACCTAAATTTATTTTAATACTTTTGGGTGTCTGGAACAGATTAATTTTATTTCCATTATTTCTTATGAGGAAAGTAGATTCGGAGTTCGTTATATTCAGTGTTCACAGCGCCCTCTGGAATGGATTAATCACGAACTCCGCGTGTCCACTGTATAAATAACAAAAAGGCACAATACCGTGACTGGAACAATACACACACAACCCGCACATATAAAAGAGAGGAGCTTACGACGACGTTTCGGCCCGACTTGGACCATTTACAAAGTCACACTAACACACAAAGACGGGGGAAGTGGTATTTATAGGCAGGCAGACAGGGGAGGGTACCAGAGAGTGGGGTAATAATGGAGTAAGTAGTGGAAGTGGTAGTAGTAGTAATAGTAGTAGTGGAGACAGTCATATTCTAGAGGAGCACTGCAATGAGGCTAGCGGCCCGCAAGGGTGGGACGAGAACACAGAGGGAGGAAAGGCGAATAAAATAAAGGACAAATACCAGGCAAAAGAAAAGAAAGAAAGGAAAACCCATAGGAGAAAAAAAGAAGAAGAGGGAAGAGATGAAAGGGGAAGGAATCAGGTTAAGTCCCGGGTGTTCTGAAGTTTAGAGCATTTAACAATGTAATGAGAGAGGAAAGCATCAACAGAGACAAAGCCAGGGCTAAGATTCATACAGGGAAAGTTGTGTATAAGGGAGGATTCAACCAGGCGGCGACTATGAAAGTTAGACGTAGGGTAGACAGTTTTAGCAGAAGACCAATCAATAGGATGACTGTGATCTCTGACATGACAGAAAAGAGCATTATTAGTGTCGGCAAGCCTAACACTATTTTTGTGCTCCCTGAGTCTGTCAGAAAGAGATCGGCCAGTTTCTCCAAAGTACTGAAGAGGACAGGAGGAGCAAGAAATAGAGTAGACACCAGGAGAATCTGTGGAGGGAGGGGAGGTATGAACTAGATTAGTGCGAAGAGTGTTAGTCTGACGAAAGGTAAGTTTGATGTCTAAGGAACGGAGAGAGTTGCTGAGATTAGAGAGACCAGAGATGTAGGGAAGGCAGAGGACTGGAGAGTTCTCAGGAGTAGAGGGTTTAGGAGAGAAGAAAGTCCGTTTGGCACGAGAGAAAGCAGAGTCTATGAAATGGGAAGGGTAGCCCAGGCGGGAAAATGAATTATGAAGAGTGGAAATTTCTGCTTCAAGAAACTGAGGATCACAGATACGGAGAGCACGGAGAAAGAGGGAGATACGAACACTCTTCTTGACAGAGGAGGCATGATAAGAGAAGTAATGAATGTACATGCCACTGTGCATAGGCTTGCGGTACACGGAGAAGGCAAAACCTGTAACTGAGCGGTGGACATGAACATCAAGGAAAGGAAGCAAAGAATTAGATTCCCAATCAGCTTTAAACTTAATGGAAGGGGCAAGATTATTAAGAGCATCAAGAAAAGGTCGGAAGAGACTTAAGTCATGAGGCCAAAGAGCAAAGATGTCATCTACATAGCGGAGCCAGAGTGAAGGACGTACATCAATAGTGGGAAGAAGGACAGTCTCGAAGTATTCCATGTAAAGATTAGCAAGAACAGGAGATAGAGGAGAGCCCATAGCGACACCAAAGGTTTGAGAATAATATTTACCTTGAAAGGAAAAGGAGTTAGAGTCCACACAAAGGCGGATAAGTTCAAGAAAGACATCAGTAGGTATAGGGAGATGAAGTAACCCTTCATTGGCCTTCTCTCTGAGAAAATTAAGGACATCATCCAGAGGGACATTAGTGAAGAGGGACTCGACATCAAGACTAAGCATCTTACAGGTCGGGAGAGAGCGAACCCGTTCGATGAAGTCTTGAGAGTGACGAAGGTGGGCAGGAGAAAAAGTACCAAGAAAGGGAGTGAGGGTTTTGGCTAGCCAGGAAGCAAGAGAATAAGAGACAGAACCTCTAGAAGATATGATGGGACGCAGAGGAATACAGTAGAACGTCATTTAGCACGAGATTATGTTGCACGTTACCGGTATTGCACGATTTAAGATTTGCGACACATTATCATCTTACATGACGTAAAGATGATATTACACGGTTCGGCAGGAGGGGAAAAATTTTGAGCGCATGGTTATTTACTGCCTAAGAATCCTCATGCTTTGAGGAAAAGGGAATTTGTTTTTCCTTCCTGCAAACTGTAAGTTTATTCAGATACACGGGGCCAGGAGTCTCGACCCCTGCAACCACAATTAGGTGAGTACAGTTACATACATTATCATACATAGCAGCATATGTGTAGAGAACCTAGGATAACCCAAGTCAGTCAATGGAAATACTGTCACTCTGACTTTTTGGGTTATCCTAGGTTCTCTACACATATGCTCTATTATGATAATCTTGAACTGTATCTGTGTATACCTGAATAAACTTACTTACAGATTGTGGGAAGGAAAAACAAATAACCATTCTCACAAGCAGCCTTGTTGTTGTTCAGCGGGGGACACCACCGGCCATCCCTCCCCACCCACCCAGGACCCCACCATCCCAGCATTCGTACGTATTTTATATGCGTCACAGTGTTGCTCAAAGAATGTATGGCAAGAATATGATAAGCATTTAAGCTTAGAATTAACGAGAAGATTAATATTAGACAAGACATAACCGTGAGCAGTAATGAAGCTGATATTGCACTAAAGAGTAAACATAAGTTTAGCTGACTGAACTGACTGATGACTGACTGCGACTTGACTGACTTACTGACTGAATGACTTGACTGACTGAATGACTTGACTGACTTACTGACTGACTGACTGACTTGACTGTGAATGACTTGCACTGACCGGATGACTTGACTGGCTGAAGCTTGACCGACTTGAATGCACTGACTGAACTGAATGACTTGACTGCTGAATGACTTGACTGCTGGAAGCTTGACTGACTGAATGACTTGACTGACTATGAATGACTTATGACTGGACTTGACTGACTGATGACTTGACGACTTACTGACTGAATGACTTGACTGGACTTCGTGCTTACTGACTGCGGCGCATGCTTGGCTGGGCTTACTGACTGAATGACGACTGACTTACTGACGAAGACTGACTGACTTACTGACTGAATGTCTTGACGACTTACTGACTGACTGAAGGACTTGACTGACTTACTGACTGAATGTCTTGACTTACTGACTAGATGACTTGACTTACTGACTTAATGACTTGACTGACTTACTGACTGAATGACTTGACTGACTTACTGACTGAATGACTTGACTGACTTACTGACTGAATACGGCTGACTTACTGACTGGGAACGGCTGTACACTGGCTAAGAGCTGACTTACTGACTGAATGACAGACTTGACTGACTGAAGCTTGACTGACTGGAATGACTTGACTGGGACCCGAGATGACGGCTGATTGAAGACTTGACTGAATGAATGACTTGACTGACTGAATGACTTGACTGACTGAATGACGGCTGACTGAATGACGACTGATTGAATGACGCTGACTGAATGACTTGACGCGGCTGACTTACTGGCTTGACTGGCTAGCTGCTGACTGGCCCTTGACTTACTGACTGAATGACTTGACTGACTTACTGACTGAAAGCGACTGACTTACTGACTGAATGACTTGACGACTTACTGACTGAATGATTTGACTGACTTACTGACTGAATGACTTGACTGACTTACTGACTGAATGACTTGACTGACTTACTGACTGATTAACTTGACTGACGTACTGACTGAATAACTTGACTGACTTACTGAATGACTTAAAGTTAGACACTCAGTACAACCATCGACTTCAGTACCAGAACCTCTTCCATCCACCTCAGCCCAGTAGGGCCACAGCATAACTCTCCACCCTCTTCACAATCATCCACAAACACCAGCACCCACAATTTAAGGTAAATACTATTATTTCTGTTACATTTGTAGTCTTAAGCAGTAAAAACAACATAATACATCACGACAATGAACTACAATTACATATTCACTTTTATTTTTGTAAGATCTGTTGGTCTAAAAAAACTTGTTTGGCTTTTGGGGACTCCCAGGACGTAACCCTATTTTTTCCCATAAGTTCTGTTAATTATTTAACACGAAATTATCTAACACGACTTTTTCAGGAACGTAACTATCGTGCTAAATGACGATCTACTGTATCAGGTTTGTGAGTTTTGGGAAGGCCATAGAAATAGGGCAGAGAGGGACAGATGACACGAAAATGTTGAACAAGGTTAAAGTCAGAAGGACAGAGGTCGGAGAGAGTCTTAAGTTTCTTGTTGAAAGTTCTCTTGAAAGTTCTCTCTCTGGCGATCTCTTTCTGACAGACCCCAGGGAGCACAAAAATAGTGTTAGGCTTGCCGACACTAATAATGCTCTTTTCTGTCATGTCAGAGATCACAGTCATCCTATTGATTGGTCTTCTGCTAAAACTGTCTACCCTACGTCTAACTTTCATAGTCGCCGCCTGGTTGAATCCTCCCTTATACACAACTTTCCCTGTATGAATCTTAGCCCTGGCTTTGTCTCTGTTGATGCTTTCCTCTCTCATTACATTGTTAAATGCTCTAAACTTCAGAACACCCGTGACTTAACCTGATTCCTTCCCCTTTCATCTCTTCCCTCCTCTTCTTTTTCTCCTAGGGGTTTTTCCTTTCTTTCTTTTCTTTTGCCTGGTATTTGTCCTTTATTTTATTCGCCTTTCCTCCCTTTGTGTTCTCGTCCCACCCTTGCGGGCCGCTAGCCTCATTGCAGTGCTCCTCTAGAATATGACTGTCTCCACTACTACTATTACTACTACTACCACTTCCACTACTTACTCCATTATTACCCCCTCTCTGGTACCCTCCCTGTCTGCCTGCCTATAAATACCACTTCCCCGTCTTTGTGTGTTAGTGTGACTTTGTAAATGGTCAAGTCGGGCAGCGTCGTCGTAAGCTCCTCTCTTTTATATGTGCGGGTTGTGTGTGTCCACTGTATATGTATACTATATTAAAGTCAATAGAAAATTCAAATAGCTATTGTCTTGTCTTCGGAAAATGCATCTCAATATAATAAGATCAGAATGACAATTAAACAAATCATGAAAATGTTGTCTCCAGTGCCGACATAAGCCGTTTCAAAATTTCATTTTCAATGTTAAATACACACCACAAATCTAGAATGGTCACAGCTGAGGATTCATCCATCACCTAGATAAGCTTTTAACCCTTTGAGGTCGGTCCCGTACTAGTACGTCAGTGCAGCCAGGGTCGGTCACGTATTTGTACGCCTAAATTCTAGTGCCTTCAAATCTGGTGGAAGAAAGCTGGCAGGCCTACATATGAAAGAATGGGTTTGCTTGGTCAGTGTGCGCAGTATAAAAAAATCCTGAAGCACGCAGTGCATAATGAGAAAAAAACTCTGACCGTTTTTAGTTTAAAACAGCGACTTTCGGGGGTATTTTCCTATGGTATTTGTGGTTGTATTCTGGTTTTCTTGGTCTTATTCAATAGAATGGAAGATATACTATAGAAATGGTGATGATTTTGATTGGTTTTACGATGACAAGTACCTTGAAACTGAGCGCAAAGTAACGAAAATGTTCGATTTTGTCGATGTTCAGAGTAAACAAATCACACATGCGTCAATATCATCAACTGGCATGTCTAATATTCTTGCACAAGTGCACTGATATTATTTATGCCATTTCTACAATGATGCAGTTGAATACATAACAATAAATCTTCTATTTTTGTGAGAATAAAAATTCAAAATCGAAGCAAAGTAATGTAAAAGGGGCCTTAAGACGTGACTAATGAACAGAAAAGATGTTATTTTAGTGCCATGAATGTCTGCATTGTTTATTCTGGACCCTATTTTGAAATTGGCATCGTTTGAAATTTGTGTGAAATTGGCCAAATTGCCATTTCTGACCACTATTTTGGGTAGTTGCAATTGGTAAATTGGCAGTTTCTTGTACTCAATCGATAGAAGAAATGGAGTTCTAGCGAAATAGCTATAATTTTAGTAGACAGAAACATTGAAATTTGCCGAAAATAGGGCTCAAAGTGGCGAAACCGCTGATGCGTAAATGTCATCGATACCGCTAACTTCGCGAGAGCATAACTCCGTTAGTTTTCCTTCAAATTTCATAATTTTGGTGGCGTTATGATCGGAAAAGATTCTCTATCATTTCATAAGAAAAAATTTTTTTTTTTTTGAAAATTTTCGACCCTGAGAACAAGTTCAGGAGAGGGCCTCTCGACCCTCAAAGGGTTAGAATTATCCTACTCATTTAGTTGCACATGAAGTTCTTTATAACTTCTTAATTTAGGAATGTATTAAAAAGGCAACTCAGAACAGTAAAAACTTTAAACAGCCCTGTGGGTCTTGATTTTAAAATATTTAAAAAAAAAAAAGCTGACTTGAATGCAGAATGAAAATTAGACACATGTGCAACATCTGGGTATCTTATTGTAGATGTTTCCCCATCCAGTGTCTTTATCAATACAGATTCTAGGACAAAACTTGAAGACAGTAGAACTATGTACAAAACATAAAAGGTAATCAGTCCCCCGGCCTTGGGTTGGTGTGTTCAGCACCGAAGGTGTGGAGATTCTGAAGAAAAGGCAAAGGTTTAGCGCTTAAATAGGATTCAGCTGATAGGGACGGGTAGCAGACGAGGGCATAGTCACTGGTAGGCGGGGGTTTCCCCCGTGGATAGGTCATACCCAAGGGATGGGTTAGTGGTAGTTGTAGAAGTCTTGAAAAGGTTATGTAGATGTCCTCTGAACCAAGATTCCATGATGTTGCAGTGTCTGACAAGTTGTTCATAATGGTATACAATACCGACAAGATGAAAATAGACACATGTCCATCCAGTGACTATGCCCCCGTCTGCTACCCCTCCCTATCAGCTGCGCCTATTTAGCGCAAGCCTCCTTGCCTTTTCTTCAGAATCTCCACCCTTCGGTCTGAACACACCAACTCCAAGGCCGAGGGACTGATTACCTCATGTATTGTACATAGTTCTACTGTCTTCAAGTTTTGTCATAGAATCTGTATTGATAAAGCCACTGGATGGCGAAACGTCTACAATAAAGATACCCAGATGTTGCACATGTTCTAATTTTTATCTTGTCAGTATTGTATACCATTCATGAAACGACTTGAATGCAAGGCCAGATGTATCCTTACCTAAGATATTAGTCTGATTTTAACCCTCTTCTTAGAATGCCAAATAACTGGTAAACTTGTGCAGGCTACAAAAATGCATCAGTTTGCACTTAATATCTCATATGTTGGGAAAGACATAAGAATAAAATAATAATTTATAGTCTTTGGCTATATTAAATCCAGGTGGTGCAATTTGTTCTTTCTGATGTATATCTTGATGGCACTTGCTCCTAAGATAATGTTTCATCAGCATGACACTCATCAAGGTGGTAACCAGAGACCTGAATAAACTTGGTAAACTTAGTAAGTTGATTTTCAGCAAATGCACCCCTTTCAAAAAAAAAAAAAAAAAAAAAAAAAAAAAAAGACTACAGGAGGCCCTCCACATTCACGAGGTTGGGGATCAAGAACCTTTTGAATTTGAAAATTCGAGAATGTTTGGTGCACAATATATTTTAGGGAAATATAATAATAGAATTTACTAGCCTAACAATACTGCTTCCTAACGTATTGAACCACGAACAATCATAAACACATGAAAACATCGTAAAATATTGTATATATATGTACATTTATTGTTTAATAACAAATAATGAACAAACAAAACACTCACCACTTATGAGGGTTTGGCAGACTAACTCT
>WNWK01038985.1:0-10000 GCA_009830355.1 Cherax destructor
TTTCAGACTCCTTAGTGCTTTACAGGCTATCCGTAAAATTGATACACCTCACCCCTAGTTCTTCGTATCCACCTTTGGTTACGCCGTATCTTTAGCAAGCATAAAGATATTGTCTTTTGTTGGGTCCCTGGTCATGTTGACGTACAGGGCAATGAACAGGCAGACACTGCTGCGCGGTCAGCAGTACATGACCTTCCAGTTTCATATAGAGGTGTTCCTTTCACGGACTATTTTGCGGTCATTGCTACCCACCTTCGCACCCGTTGGCAACAACGCTGGTCTGACCTGCTGAATAACAAACTTCATTCTATTAAACCGGTTATAGGTTTCTGGCCTTCTTCTTGTCACCAATGTCGAGGTTGGGAGACTACACTCTCCGTCTTCGCATCGGCCACACTCGTCTTACTCACGGGTATCTCATGGAGAGGCTCCTGCCCCTCTCTGTGAGCATTGTCAGGTTCCAGTGTCTGTTCGACATATCCTGTTGGACTGCCCACTCTATCAACGAGCACGCAGAATTTACCTCCAACGACGTCTTCGCTCTGCGGCCCTTTCTTTACCTTCCCTTTAATCCTGACTCTCTCATTGACTTTTTGACAGAAACTGACTTACTACACAAACTCTGAAGATTATACCTCTAGCACCTCCCTCAGTCCCTTCTACCTCGATCTCTTGCTACCCTCCTCCCCTGCACTATCCACCGTCATCTTGCACTCCATACCCTACTAATCGTCCATCTCCCTCTTACAACCCACTCTCCCTGCATCCTACAATAATCTGCAGCGCTGTATAACCCCTGTGGTTTAGCGCTTCTATTTGATTATAATAATGTATGTACAGGCTTTCGTTTTACACTCACTTGGCAGGACGGTAGTACCTCCCTGGGCGGCTGCTGTCTACAAATCTACTACCTAGGTATATATATATTTGTATACTATGTGTATTTATCGTAATTTGATAGCATTATTTGAAGAGCTATAATAAATACGTTGAGTACTTGTGATACAGAAGAGCTTGACTCTTAGTGCTAATAGAGCTTAGGTTATTTTATTATTTGTATTACTGTATTTTCTACATTGTTCTTATCAAGGTTCATTGCATAATCTGGTTTTCTTAAATGTTTTATTATATCCTAATTACAAATGATCAATACAATTATTGTATACAGTGGACCCTCGGTTAACGAATACCCCGGAAATCGTGCAATTATGTAAGTATAATTTTGTAAGTTCTTGTGGAAGTGTATTTTTGGGGGTCTGAAATAGACTAACCTACGTGAAATTTTTCCTTAAGGGAGTAAATTCGTTCGGTAATGGCACTTGAGCAGACTTCAGGTGTGAAGTTTTTACGAAACTCGGGGGTCCACTGTATGTAGTTTCATAAACTGCAGAACTTGAATTTATGTTTACTGTATATCTTTGCTTTTGCATTTCATGTACTGTATTTTATTACAATACTGTTCACTAACATGAACAAACCAGAAGCATGAAACAAACACCAAGACAAGCCACTTCTGAAGGACAGTACCACCACAGTAAAATTATTTTATGTTTTCTTTCTCCAGATTGTAGTAAACACATACGTATTTAATTTGTCAAGTTTCAAGTTTGTATTTCAGTTACACAGTACTGTATTATTTTTCAAATAAGTGTTTTCCAGGAAATACTTTCAACAGCCATATGATTTTATAAATAATAGTCTAAAGGCTCTGCAAATAAATGGTGCTTATTATCCAATATTTTTAATTCTTCATAGTGTTGTCCTTTCAGAGGGGTGTCATGAATACCAGTGAAAGAACTTTCTTCTTTGAATCAAGCTTAATTTCCTCCCATTCCCAGGCATTTTATGACCTTACTAGTTTACAGTTTCCCCATAAATATAACAAAAAACACTGTATATACTGTGCTTAACATAAGACCAACAAATAAAATTTCATGTTATGGGCATAAATATTTTGAGATACATGTACGTATAAGGAAAATTCCCTTCAAAGTTTTGAGGGAGAACAAGTTTGTAACACTAAATGAAATGGGAAGGTGCAGTACAAGGTTTCTGAACTTAGGTTTTTATTACAACCTGGTAAAGTTAGTTGTCATCCTCATACAACAAATGCTTCACCCTAAGCTTTTGGTTTATGATCCTCTTTGTGGATTACAGGTCCCTCAGATTCTAGAGTTTGGATAGCATCAGGTAAGTGGGATGATGCTTGGCCTACTAGTATTTATGGTGGGACACTACAGTGGACCCCCGAGTTTCGTAAACCCCGGAAATCGTACAATTATGTAAGTATAATATTGTAAGTGCTTGTGGAAGTGTATTTTTGGGGGTCTGAAATAGACTAACCTATGTGACATTTTTCCTCAAGTTAAGGGAGTAAATTCGTTCGGTAATGGCGCTTGAGCAGACTTCAGGAGTGAAGTTTTTACGAAACTCGGGGGTCCACTGTATTTGGGTGGGGTCATACACCCTTGCCCTATGATGGTTACTGGCATTTATTTCTCATTAATTCTGTGGATATTAATGTAAATAATGATTGACTCTTGTGCTCCATTATAGGGAAGAGTTGCAGAGATGTTATATTCATGTTAATGTTCCCACCTAAATCCCAGGACTTGCCAGGCTTAAGAGTTTCCTCACTATGGAAAATCCATGACAGCTGTCTTCCATTGTCCTGCTATTTTTTGAGAATCTCTGCCCCTGTTTTTTCAGTCCATCTACAGTGCTCATCATAAAGTAAGATGGCCTCCCTCTCAAACCATGACTACAAAATAGGTCTTTCCTTGCACTTCAGGACATCCTTCAACTGTCTATGAAGTGAATAACACACATTCCTCAAAGTTTCATGAGGTAAATTCCCCCATAACTCGCGGATGGCAACCTCCAGCTGTGGAAATGGGCTGGTATTCTTCCCGTAGTAGATTCTACTTTATCACAGCTTGAGAGGTTTTTAGTGGGGCTCAAGACTGGAAAATTTCCTGGGTTTGGTATATTGGCTGTTTGGAGTGACATCAGAACTGTTATATCTGGGTGCCTCTGCACAGACAGTGATTGTGTGAATGATGAAAGTCTTTTTTCTTTCTTTTTGGGTCACCCTGCCTCTGTGGGAAATGGCCGTTTTAAAAAAAATATAGTATATATTTTTTAACACGGCCATTTCCCACCGAGTCAGGGTGACCCAAAAAGAAAGAAAGAAAAAAAAGCTTTAATCATTCAACACTTTCACCACAATTCACACAATCACTGTCTTTGCAGAGGTGCTCATATACGACAGTTTAGATGTCACTCCAAACAGCCAATATCCCAAATCTCTCCTTTAAAGTGCAGACATGAACTTCCCACCTCCTGGACTCAAGTCCGGCTGAACAGTTTCCCTGAATCCCTTAACAAAATATTATCCTGCTCACACACTCCAACAGGTCGTCAGGTCCCAAAAACCATTCATCTCCATTCACTCCTATCTAACATGCTCATGCACGCTTGCTGGAAGTCCAAGCCCCTTGCCCACAAAACCTCCTTTACCCCCTCCCTCCAACCTTTCTTAGGACGACCCCTATCCTGTCTTCCTTCCACTACAGATTTATACACTAAAAGTCATTCTACTTTGTTCCATCCTCTCTAAATGACCAAACCACCTCAACAACTCCTCCTCAGCCCTCTGACTAATACTTTTAATAACTCCACACCTCCTCCTAATTTCCACACTACGAATTCTCTGTATAATATTTACACCACACATTGCCCTTAGACTCTACATTTCCACTGCCTCCAGCCTCCTCCTTGCTGCAGTATTTACAACCCATGTTTCACACTCATAAGTATGTTGGTACTACTATACTCTCGTACATTCCCTTCTTTCCCTCCATGGATAACGTTTTTTTGTCTCCACAGATACCTCAAAGCACCACTCACCTTTTTTCCTTCATCACTTCTATGGTTAACCTCGTCCTTCATAAACCCATCTGCTGACAAGTCAACTCCCAAATATCTGAACACATTCACTTCTTCCATACTTCCTTCTACAATTTTCTCTACCAAATTTGGAGGATGACAAGGAGCATTGTCCATTATCAGGAGGCACTTAAGTGGCAAATTATTTTCCTGGAGATATTTCTTCACACTGGGGCCAAACACGGTATTGAACCAATCTAAGAAAATGTCCTTTGTGACCCATGCCTTTTTGTTAGACTTCCACATCACACACAAATTAGACTTGGTGAAACCGTATCTGCCAAACACACGGGGATTTTCAGAATTATACACCAGTAAAGATTTCACTTTACAATCACCACTGGCATTAGCACAAAGCATCAAAGTTAGCCTGTCTTTCATAGGCTTATGTCCTGGCAGTGCCTTTTCCTCCTGTGTAATGTAGGTCCTGTTTGGCATTTTCTTCCAAAACAGGCCTGTTTTGTCACAATTGAACACTTGTTGGGGTTGGAATTGTTCAGCCTCTATGTACCCCTGGAATTCCTGCACATATTTTTCAGCCGCACGTTTGTCACAACTGGCTGCGTCACCATGCCTCGCAACACTATGTATGCCACTTCGCTTCTTAAATCTGTCAAACCAGCCTTTGCTGGCTTTAAATTTGTTCACTTCAGCACTCGTTGCAGGCATTTTCTTGACGAGATCATCATGCAACTGCCTTGCTTTTTCACATATTGCCTGTGAAACACTATCTCCTGCTAACTGTTTCTCGTTGATCCACACCAACAACAAATTTTCCACATCTTCCAGCACTTGCGATCTCTGTTTTGTGATCACATATGCACCTTTCGCAACAACAGCTTCCTTGATTTTACGTGTATTTCCCTTGGCCACAATGGTAGCGATGGTAGAATAGGCTTTACCATACAGCCTGGCCAGCTCAGTGATACGCACTCCACTTTCATATTTTGCTATTATCTCCTTCAGTTCTACTGTATTTCTGAGCCTCTTTACCACAGGGCTGGCAATAGGAGCTTTCTTAGGACCCATGGTAGCTTATTTAGCAGTTGCAAGCACTAAAAACAGTGGAATAATGACAATATACTGGTATGAATGCGTGGGTGGTGGTCGCTCTTGCTTGTAAACAATAGCACACTGACGCTCCCTGGAGTGCCCGCCCAGCTGGGCCACACGTACGCGTCTGGGACGAATATCGTAGACCGAGCAGATCATCGTAAACGGAGTCAATATTTTGACTTAAAAATGTACGCTAACCGATTTTATCGGTATCAGACGCCATCGCTAACCGGGGGTTGACTGTACCTCCAACTCTCCATCTACTAACTTCCTTACTCTGTTTGTAACTGATAAATCCATTCGTTCCCTAGGCTTTCTTAACCTGTTTATCTCCAAAAATTTTCTTATTCTCAGCAAAATTTGTTGACAGTGCCTCACCCACTCTATCATTTGCTTTCCTTTTGCACTTTCTCACCACTCTCTTCACCTTTCTTTTACTCTCCACATATTCCGCCCCCAGTGGCGGCTTGTAGCTAAAATTAGTGGAGGTGCTGCTTCAGAAAATTGTTAGCCATTGTTTTAATATTGTGTAAAACAAAACAAGCATATAAAAAGAAAATTTATACATAAGCTTGATAAAATCAAACAAAAAAATATGCTTCACTAAGTTTTTCCTTAATATTTACGTTTCCTAAAAGTGACAGTGAAACCACATTTTCAACGCTTCTTTGACTAATCATGTTTTTCAGTTTTTCTTTCATTTTGTTTATATTTCTAAAACCGTCTTTTGTCCACGTTACATCACCTCCAAACAGCAAACATGGGAAGCAAAACAATGCATATTTTACTTCACAGCCGCAAAGACAACTTTTTCGTTGGTATCATTCAGAATTAAAGCTACGAATATACTTCTTGTTGTTGCTTATTCCTGGCTGAGATATTTGAATATCAGGTGTTGAATGGCTTCTTTTCTTAACTAACTTTCTCATGGAGAGACAACTGTGAAAACTCAAGCTGTTGAAGTTCACGTACAGTCACAGAACTTATTTTTTTGGGTTGCTTGGAGGCCATGATTAAATTATTTAAATTTTCTGTAAAATAAAAGAACCGAAAAAACTATGAATTAAATAAAACAGCTGGAAGCATGATAATCATCTAATTCTACACTTTATCACATTTAAAAATATGGTACATGGTTTTTAAGCACAACACACGTCGCTGAGTCAAAAAGAAACACTACCTTACACTTGCACAACAGGGTCAGCACTGCGTCAGCG
The DNA here is from genome assembly GCA_009830355.1 of Cherax destructor. NCBI lineage: Eukaryota > Metazoa > Arthropoda > Malacostraca > Decapoda > Parastacidae > Cherax > Cherax destructor. Next base: position 6,222 of record WNWK01038985.1, read on the forward strand.
ACAGTGCTCTCTCTACCTAGCGTGCAGGGTCTTATCTCGGACATGTGTGCATGTGCACAACAGCCAAACACTGAGTCGCTGGAACTGTGAAGCGCACAGTTCCATACGTACAAGGATTTTTGTAATTCTTTCATGTACTAGGGGATGGCTACTGACATTAAGCTTATAGATTATATAATGTACACATATAAAGAAAGAATTAAAGAAAAAAACTCATTATATTGAATGTTATTGATAATATTGAGTGAAAATAGGGGGGGCTGCAGTTCCGCAGTACCTATACACGAGCCGCCACTGCTCCGCCCTTCTTATATCACTTCTGCTTTGTAAAAACCTCTCATAAGTGACCTTTATATATTATATATATATATACGTACAGTGGTGCCCCTAGTTTCGTACAGCTCCCAACTTGAACAATTATGTAAGTGTATTATTGTAAGTTCATTTGTAAGTGTATTTTTGGGGGGTCTGAAACGGACTAATCTAATTTACATTATTCCTTATGAGAACAAATTCGTTCGGTAACGGCACTCGAACAGCCTTCTGGAACGAATTATGTCCGAAACTTGGGGTACCACTGTGTATACATGTGTGTGTGTATATGTGTGTGTGTATATGTGTGTGTGTGTATATGTGTGTGTGTGTATATGTGTGTGTGTATATGTGTGTGTGTGTATATGTGTGTGTGTGTGCGTATATGTGTGTGTACTCACCTAGTTGTGGTTGCAGGGGTCGATACATAGCTCCTGGCCCCGCCTCTACACTGGCCGCTACTGGGTCACTCTCCCTGCGCCATGAGCTTTATCATACCTCTTCTGTGTGTGTATGTGTGTGTGTGTATATGTGTGTGTATGTATATGTGTGTGTGTGTATGTGTGTACTCACCTAATTGTACTCACCTAATTGTGGTTGCAGGGGTCGAGACTCAGCTCCTGGCCCCGCCTCTTCGCTGTCCGCTACTGGGTCTCTGCTCTCCCTGCTCCATGAGCTTTATCATACCTCGTCTTAAAACTATGTATGGTTCCTGCCTCCACTATATCTTTCTCTAGACTATTCCACTTCCTGACTACTCTGTGGCTGAAGAAATGCTTCCTAACATCCCTTTGACTCATCTGAGTCTTCAGCTTCCAGTTGTGTCCCCTTGTTTCTGTGTTCCCTCTCTGGAACATTGTGTCACTGTCTACCTTGTCGATTCCCCGCAGTATTTTGTATGTCGTTATCATGTCTCCTCTGACCCTTCTTTCCTTCAGTATTGTTAGTCCTATTTCCCTCAACCTTTCCTCATAGGACAGACCCCTGAGTTGTGGAACTAACCTTGTCGCAAACCTTTGCACTTTCTCTAGTTTCTTTACGTGCTTGACCAGGTGTGGGTTCCAGACTGGTGCTGCATATTCTAGTATGGACCTGACGTACACGGTGTACAGTGTCTTGAACGATTCCTTGTTAAGGTAACGGAACGCTAATCTTAGGTTTGCCAGTCGCCCATATGCTGCCGCAGTTATCTGGTTGATGTGTGCCTCCGGAGACGTGCTTGGCATTATACTCACCCCAAGGTCTTTCTCCTTTTGCCGAGGTTTGTAGCCTTTGTCCACCTAGCCTGTACTCTGTCAGCGGTCTTCTTTGCCCTTCTCCGATCTTCATGACTTTGCATTTGGTGGGATTGAATTCGAGAAGCCAGTTGCTAGACCAGATGTCAAGCTTGTCCAGGTCTGTTTGAAGTCCTGCTTGGTCCTCTTCCGATGTGATTCTCCTCATTAATTTCACATCATCTGCGAACAGAGACACTTCTGAGTCTATCCCATCCGTCATGTCGTTTACATATACCAAGAATAACACTGGTCCTAGGACTGACCCCTGCAGTACGCCGCTCGTCACAGGCGCCCACTGTGATACCTCATCACGCACCATGACCCGTTGTTGCCTCCCTGTGAGGTATTCACTGATCCATTCCAGTGCCCTTCCTGTTATACATGCTTGTTCTTCCAACTTCTTTACTAATCTCATGTGAGGAACTGTGTCGAAGGCCTTCCTGCAGTCCAGGAAAATGCAATCAACCCACCCTTCTCTCTCTTGCCTTACCTCTGTTACTTTATCATAGAACTCTAGGAGGTTTGTTACACAGGATTTGCCTTCCCGGAATCCGTGCTGTCTGGTGTTTATTATCCTGTTCAGCTCGAGGTGCTCCACCATTCTTTTCCTGATGATTTTCTCCAGGACTTTGCACACTATACATGTAAGTGACACCGGTCTATAGTTTAGTGCCTCTTTTCTGTCTCCTTTTTTAAAGATGGGAACTACATTGGCCTTCTTCCATACCTCAGGTATCTGCCCATTTTCAAGGGATGTGTTGAATATTATGGTAAGTGGCACACTCAGTACCTCAGCTCCTTCCCGAAGAACCCACGGAGAGATATTGTCATGACCCATCGCCTTTGAGGTATCAAGGTCACTGAGTAACTGCTTCACCTCCTCCTCAGTTGTGTGTATGCCCTCTAGCACTTGATACATCCCTTGTTGGTGACGCACCCCGTCCTGTCTACCCAGCTGCCTTCCTTCCTCCACTGTGAATACTTCCTTAAACCTCAAGTTGAGCTCCTCACATACCTCTTGATCATTGCTTGTGAGTTCCCCATCTCCTCTCCTCAGCCTTATCACCTGGTCTTTAACTGTTGTCTTCCTTCTGATGTGACTACATCAGCTTCGGGTCGGACTTAACTTTCGATGCTATGTCATTTTCGTACTGTTTCTTACTCTCTTTGTTTACTTGGGTTCTTTGCCTTCTGTACCTTTTCCATTCTCTGACACTTTGAGTCTTTGCCTCCCTGCACCTTTGGGTAAACCAGGGGCTCTTTCTGGCCTTCCCGTTTAATTTTTTTCCTCTGGGTATAAACCGTTCCTCTGCCTCCTTGCACTTTGCCCCTACATATTCCATCATTTCATTTATTGTCTGTCCATCCATTTCCCTTTCCCACTGAACCTCCTGCAGGAAATTCCTCATGCCTGTGTAGTTTCCTCTTTTAAAATCTGGTTTGTCTCTTTCGGTACCGTTTTCCCTCTCCACCTGTAGCTCTACAATGTACTCAAAGCTCAGCACCATATGGTCACTGGCTCCCAGGGGGCTCTCGTGTGATATGTCTTCAATATCTGAGCTGTTCAGGGTGAATACAAGGTCCAGTCTTGCTGGTTCATCTTCTCCTCTCACTCTGGTCGTGTCCCTGACATGTTGGTGCATCAGGTTTTCCAGTACCGCATCCATCATCTTGGCTCTCCAAGTTTCTGGACCCTCACGTGGTTCTTGGTTCTCCCAGTCGATCTCCCTGTGGTTGAAAGCGCCCATGACCAGAAGCTTCGCTTTGCTCATGTGCGCTTTTCTTGCCACCTCCGCCAGAGTGTCCACCATCGCTCTGTTGTTCTCATCATATTCCTCACCTGGCCTCCTGCAGTTCTGTGGTGGGTTATACATCTCTACACACCTCCATTCCTTCCATTTCCTCGAATTTCCAACAGTTCCTTACAAGCAGTGCGACCCCTCCTCCCCCCCTGCTCCTTCTATCTTTCCTCAGGATCTGATATCCCTGAGGGAAGATTGCATCTGATACTGTCTCATTTAGTTTGGTTTCTGTGACAGCTATGATGTCTGGGGACACTTCACCTATTCTTTCATTCCACTCTTCATACTTGTTCGTAATTCCATCCACGTTTGTGTACCAAACCTTCAACCTTGTTTCCAATACTGTGTCCCTGGGGAGATCTTGGTGGGTTGTGGGGGGTGTGGGTGG